>CAIGQV010019355.1:6345346-6359085 GCA_903798115.1 Danio jaintianensis
TTTTAAACAGTAGATGGTGTTCTAGGCTAGATTTTAACAGCAGATGGTGCTCTAAGGCTAGTTTTTAACAGCAGAGAGTGCTCTAGGCTAGTTTTTAACAGCAGACGGTGCTCTAGGCTAGATTTTAACAGCAGACGGTGCTTAATATTTGTTTTAAACAGCAGATGGCGCTCTAGGCTATTTTTTTTTACAGCAGACGGCGCTCTAGGCTTGTTTTTTTACAGCAGACGGTGCTCTAGGCTAGTTTTTAAACAGCAGATAGCGCTCTATGCAATTTTTTACAGCAAACGGCACTCTAGGCTAGTTTTTTACAGCAAACGGCACTCTAGGCTTGTTTTTTTTACAGCAGACGGCACTCTAGGCTAGTTTTTTTTACAGCAAACAGCACTCTAGGCTAGTTTTTTACAGGAAACAGCACTCTAGGCTAGTTTTTTTTACAGCAAACAGCACTCTAGGCTAGTTTCTTTTACAGCAAACAGCACTATAGGCTAGTATTTTACAGCAGATGGCACTCTAGGCTATTTTTTATTAACAAACGGTGCTCTAGGCTATTTTTTTTACCAGCAGATGACACTCTAGTCTAACGTTTAATAGCAGACGGTGCTCTAGGTTAGTTATTAACAGCAGACAGTGTTCTAGACTAGTTTTGTAACAGCAGATGGTGCTGTATGCTTTACAAACAGCTGTATTCTGTTTGCATCCAATTCCTTACAAATACCACTTGAACCTAAAGTAATCATTAATAAAATTTGTTTTTGTTGTTATTGTGTTTCAATAAATTGTGTTTACATTAATCTCGTGACATAAAAGCCAGTTTACAAGACAAAACTAGCCTAGAGCAGCATCTGCTGTTAAAAAAAATAAACTCAACATCCACTTGAGAGAATAGCGATGCATTTTGAAAATCTCCAAATTGATTTCTTGAACGATTTTTCCCCACAGCTCTAGTTTGAAGTGTTAGTGTCCAAATGAATACAAAGCATAGGCCGATAAAAGCAATGCAGGATGTGAGCTGGCTTCTTACTGCATTAGTGAAATGCAGACATGCAAGAACTGGCCAAAAATATGAATCATTCTGATTAATGCACAACATCAATGGATGAGCTCTTTCCTGATGATGATATTATACTGATGCAAAACTTTGGGCTGGTCAGTACAGGGCGCGACCAGTGCCAACGCTAAAACATCTGAGTCATTGCTCATAAATTAATTTCCTCGCTCTGTATCTCTTTGTCCCTCTTGCAGACGTTCATTAGGTCATGGTAGAGTTTATTTCCCCCAGAGAGATGTTTTATTGCAGCCACCGCATCCAATCTCCAAATGAAGCGTGCGTTTCTCTGAGTGCCCAACAGTCAACTTGATGGATGTTTTACAACACTTCAGTGATTCAGAGTTTGCTGCAGTGCTTCACCTGTGCTTTGCTATTCAGTTTTCTGCATTTTCATAGGCTGTGCATGCTACTTTTCAGTTTGACATGGCTGCTTTCTCTACACGCACATTTGTCTTCACTATTCACTTCTGCCTGGACGGCATTGTGAATATTTTTCAGAATAGTTTATTTGCTTAAATGTTGCACGCCTTCAATGATATGCAGTTTCTCCATATATATAAAGATCCTTCACTTTAATTATGAATGTTTCCATCCAAAGATGTGAATTAGATTTATGCACAAAACTGGAATATGGCATAACACATTTGCGAATAAAGCAGCGTTTCCATCCAATGAGAAACAAAAGAGAACAAAATCATGACTTCCTGATAAACTGGAGCAGATATCAGTCAGAGGAATGTAGTGTAGTGTGTTGGGATTTGCCACTGTGGTGTTTTTTCTTCTCTAATAAATGAGTTGCGCCTCAGAAGACGAAGACGAAATTCAATGAAGTTATTGAAGAAGTGAATGAATTTAAGTATCTTGGCATAACTCTAGACATTCATTTAAAATTTGAGTCATGTTAAAAATGTGTGGTAGAAGGTCAAGCCAAGTCTAAACTGTTTTCGTTTTATTAGAAGATTTTTAACTTATCAAACTGCAAAATTATACATGCACACAATGATATTCTCTCACTTGTCATATTGCAGTACATCATGGTCACAAGCCTCTTTAACTTGAAGCCTATTGACTCAATATATAAGCAAACAATTAAAATTATGGACTTAAAGCCTATGCAAGGGCATCTTTGTGAAGTTTTATGTAAACATAACCTTTTTAGTTTTTATAGTTTTATTAAATTTAATAATCTTAAATTGGTTTTTAAATGTTTAAATAATCATGTTCCTATGGTGTTTTCAGATCTAATCAGTAGGCATCAAACCTCTCTCAGAGTCACACGAGCAACTGCTAATGGTGACTGCCTAGTACCAAAGTGTAAGACCTCTTTTGGTCAATCTGTTTTCTCTGTTAAGGGAACCAAATTGTGGAATGATTTACCTGTTAGCCTAAAATTAGAAAGTAATATAAATATTTTTAGTAGTGTTCTTAAAAAGTGGTTAAAAGCAAAACAGCAGTGTTTGCACAAATAGTCTACTATTAGTTTGTTTGATCATGCCGCCTTTGCTTTTGCCTTCAGTAATTTTATGTAAAGAATCATAATGTTGTGTATATGAACCTATTTTATCTTCATTTTGTCAAGCCTCCCGTGGACAGGTGTTGAGAATTAGCAAGTCTGCTAAAACACTTAAACAAATGCATTTGGTTGTCCAGTGTAATTGTGATGTCCATGTCAAATAAAAAAAAACAAAAAAACAATATATATATATATATATATATATATATATGTGTGTGTGTGTGTGTGTGCACATTTTCTTAATTTATGCACATTGTAGTATTTCCAGTAAGCATTTTTATGTGATATCCCAAAATGTAAATAAAAATAGTTCAATGGAAATTGTTTTAAGCAGGATCCTAAACAACAGCACAGCAGATAGGTTTGGATATCCAAACTCTGTCTATTAATGCAGGACAGGAGTTTGTATTTTCAGGCTAATTTGACACCACAAGCCAAAGAAATCACTGCAGATGTGCACATAAAAACTGTAGACACATGTCGTTTTCTTTGGCTGCGGGGGGTAAAGTGCGTGATCGACTATTGGCATGCATTAAGCGAACACAGCACATTTACACACAGGTGAGTGCCAGCAGGTAGACTCAAACGCTGCTGAATCACAGCTTCAGCAATGCATGAGGACATGAACTTTATTTATTGAGGTTAAAGAGTCCCTTCAGGCTTTATTAAACTCTCCTCATTGCACTGAGGCTTCAGGGCCGTTTTGTCACTCACAAATGTAATGGCAAGTTCAACAATGTTTATAAGACAATCAGACCGCAGGCTTACAAAACATCAAAGAGCCATCTATAAATGCTTGAATGATGTGCCATTAGCTTGAAGCACTTTAAGCAAATCTGTATGTGTGTGTGTGTTCTTGTTTTTAAGCTTCAATGCATTTCTGTGTTTTAATGTGTATTTGCCTCCAACCCTGACACAGATCTGACGGAGAAATGCATAACATTAAAGTGAAAGTGACGAGAAGGCAGCACATAATAGCCCGCTTTGTTTGTTTTCTCTGTTTTCTATCAGAATAATAGTTCAAAAAAATGAAGTCGCTGTCAATATTTGCTCAACCTTAAGTCATTGTGAACCTGTATGTCCTTCTTGCTCGCTGATATTCAGTCAGCTGTGTGTGTCAGTATGGTTTGTAAATGTTGAGCCTTTTATATGTTCCTCAGAGCAAAAGTCTGTTTGATGACACACACAAAAGTGCCATTTTGAAAGCTGGTTTGGTGAAACCACAAATAAATCTTTTGTATTCACCTTTTTGTACTCACACCGTGCATACAAACAGTCAGACCAACAGACAATAGACAGAAGCACAATCAAAAATGCATTATGTGTACACTGCTTTTCTTACTTAGATTTTTTTGTCTCGTTTCTAGTCCAAATCTCAAAAAAATCTTAAATCAAGAAGCATTTTCTAGATAAGCAAACAAACAATGCCTTTTTTTAATGAAATAATATGTCAAAATTGAGTTTTTCCTTAAAACAAGCAAAGTAATCTGCCAATAGGGTGAGCTAAATAATCATGTTTTTCCTTTTGAAATAAGATTATTGGGTCACACTTTATTTTGATGGTCCGTTTGTTGAATTTAAGTTACATTGCATCTACATGCCAACTAATTCCCATTAGATTATAAGTAGACTGTTAGGTTGTGGTTAGTGTAAGTTGACATGTACTTGCAAAGTTTCTTATAGTCAGTTAAATGTCTGTTGAAGGAGCAGTATCAGCAGATATTAAGGAGGCAGTCTACTAATACTCAAATGGACCATCAAAATAAAGTGTTACCGATTATTTTGCTTATTATTTAGCTTGTTTTATCATTCTGTCACTGTAGAGATTCATCATAGTATGAGAGCTTTCTTTGTCCTAATCTCAAACATAAAATATCTACAGTGTGTTCCTATATACACTATCTGACAAAGTCTTGTCATTGATTCCAGTTGTAAGAGCAACACATAATAACTTGACTTCTAGTTGATCATTTGGAAAAGAGACAGAAGGTAGATTTTTCTGATGAATCATCAGTTGAACTGCATCCCAATCATCACAAATACTGCAGAAGACCTACTGGAACCCGCATGGACCCAAGATTCTCACAGAAATCAGTCAGGTTTGGTGAAGGAAAAATCATGGTTTGGGGTTACATTCAGTATGGGGGCGTCCGAGAGATCTGCAACATCAACAGCCTGAGCTATCAGGACATTTGTGCTGCCTATTACATTACAAACCACAGGAGAGGGCAAATTCTTCAGCAGGATAGCGCTCCCTCTCATACTTCAGCCTCCACATCAAAGTTCCTGAAAGCAAAGAAGGTCAAGGTGCTCCAGGATTGGCCAGCATAGTCACCAGACATGAACATTATTAAGCATTAAGTAGGAGGCATTGAAGATGAATCCAAAGAATCTTGATGAACTCTGGGAGTCCTGCAAGAACGCTTTCTTTGCCATGATCAACTAGAAGGCAAATTATTATTTGTTGTTCCTAAAACTTAGGTAGGTAGGTGACAAGGTGACAAGACTTTTGTCAGGTAGTGTACAGTGTTGGGTGTAATTAGTTTCCAAATAACTAATTATTTTCAATTACATTTCCCTTAAAAAAATAGAAGAAAAGTAAGGGATTACTTTTAATTTTCAGGTAATTACAATTACCGTATTAAATACTGTACATACATTTAAACGTTTTTTTTATAAATCAAAGCAGAGAAAAAGAAGAATTTAGTTTGTTATACAAATATACAGTAGTCAACATTTGAAGTGGATTTTTAGGACAATTTTGATGACTTTTTCAATTATATAAGGTTACATTTAAATATATATAAAGAATACAATAAAGATAATAAAATACAATAAAGAATACAATAAATGCAAGAAACAACGAAATAAGAAATTAGTCAACATATGGTATTTATGAAACGTGGTGTCTTTAATTTGAAACTTTTTGAAGTGTTATTATTTATTATAAAATCAAAAGATTCTGTTTGACTCAAATTAAAAGAGTTTAATTTCTATTATCTTTAAATGTGTTGACATTTATAAAGATTTTAAGTAGTATCAAGTTGTGTAATTTAGTTACTTTTCAAGACAAAGTATAATTTAAATACAATTTTAAGGATGTAATTCATTCATTTTTTAAGTAATTTACCCAACACTGCTCACATATCAGTTGGCTTTATCATCTCATAGTGTGCTGTAATAATGGAAATCTATTTAGAAGGCATACAGTTATAGAAGTCAAAATTAATTTTTTCCAAATATTTTCCAATGGATGTTTAACAGAGGAAGGAATATTTCACAGTATTTCCTATAATATTTTTTCTTCTGGAGAAAGTCTTATTTGTTTTATTTCGACTAGAATAAAAGCAGTTTTAAAATTTTTTAAAGCCAATATTATTAGCCCCCTTGGGCAATATTTCTTTTGGATTGTCTACAGAACAAACCACTGTTATACAATGACTTACCTAATTACACTAACTTTACCCTAATGAGTTAATTACCCTAATGAGTTAAGCCTTTAAATGTCACTTTAAGCTGAATACTAGTATCTTGAAAAATATCTAGTCAAATATTATGTGCTGTCATCATGGCAACGATAAAAGAAATCAGATATTAATATTAAAACTATTATAATTAGAAATGTGTTGAACAAAGTCTTCTCTCCGTTAAACAGAAATTGGGAGAAAAAAATATGCAGGAGGGCTAGTAATTCAGACTTCAACTGTACTTTTTCCCCTACTTAAAAACTCTTTGTGAACTGTACACAGGCATAATTATTAAGCGGGCTCACAGACGAATGTCCTAATCCAGGCTGTTCACTTAAGTAGGTGTTTTTGTCAAGTGAAACTAGGTCGAGGAGCTCCAACACACCACTGCATTAATTCATGTGTGGTTTTCTCTGTCGGGTTTATCTGTTTATAGACTTGCCCTCTTTGTTCCTGAACCTTATACCTTCACTGTTAGATTGCTTTCTCTCTCACCTGATACTCTGGATGTAGGACAGCAGAATTTTGTAAAACCTTCGGGTGTCCTGTGCAAAGATATTATCGTTTTGCATTTTAAATTAGGGCGACGCGGTGGCGCAGTGGGTAGCACTGTCGCCTCACAGCAAGAAGGTCGCTGGTTCGAGTCCCGGCTGGGCCAGTTGGTATTTCTGTGTGGAGTTTGCATGTTCTCCCCGTGTTGGCGTGGGTTTCCTCTGGGTGCCGCCTTTAGTTTTCTAAAATACCCCTATTTCTGTGAGGACTCTGTGAGTGCATATGTTTTCACCTCGATGAATGAGTGGGATATGCATGGTTATTTTTACCCGCCACAATAAAAGATTTACATGGTGCTCTCTGTGTGTCTGATACGCACCCTGTTTCATGTTCTCCAGCTCTTTATTTAGAAAAGGAGAGACAAATGCATTGGAGCGTAGACAGAGGAAAACAGAAGCTCCTGCCAGGCCCACAGGATCTAGGTTAGGTTACTCAGACATGACCTGAACAAGTGCTGAGTCACCGGCGAGTGCCGAGCTGCTCTCATTTTAGACCCAATTGGACAGATATTAGATCCCGTCAGGGCAGAACATGTGCATTAGCACTGAGTCAGACACCCCGGGATAGAAGAGAGGCATTATGGGTAAAGAACTGGGGGGAGGGGCTTTCTCGAAGAGAATATTTTTACTAGTATTACCATTACTCACAGTTGTTTTTCACATCCCTCAGGCCGTATGTTCTGTGACTAATGACAACTCTGTCTCATGAGTCACTCCTTTTTGGTTGAACCCTTTAAATGTCAGCAGTGGATTTTACTCATACACACTAGAGTCCGAATTTTCAGTTTGATCTCATACCACGATATAATTCATCTCCTGATAATAATGTATGCCTTTTCTGTTAATTAAATTAGATATTGACCACATATCATCATATTGCACATCCATATTTACTGTACTTTTTAGGGGTTTGTACACATTTGGATAATCATGGAGCACAGAGATAGGAGAACAAAACCGGGAAACGACCTTGAGCCGGGAATTGAACTTGAGTCGCCACAAGCACCATGGGGCTATATGTCGGCAGGCTAACCACAAGGCTTCTGCTGCTGACCATTATTTTGTTTTTTAACAATAGGAAGCGCTTGTCCTAGCTGGCCATGAAACAAGTCTTTCAACTTAAGTGTCCTACTGCAAATTGTGCCTTAAAGGGATAGCTCACCCAAAAAATGAAAATTCTGTCATCAATTACTAACCATTCACTTGTTTTAAACTTGTTTGAGTTTGTTGAACACATAAGATACACCGAGGTATAAGGTTTGGCGAATAAATAGTGAGTACATTTTCATTTTGGGGAGAACTATCCCTTTAATGACTGCTAAGTAAATTCCACCTTTCTGATATTCTTCTGTCCAATCCTATATCTGCAGGTCTGTTGGCTCCGTTCCTGCTACCCGTTCTTCACCTGCTGCCCCTAAGCCTGCAACCCCAACAACTGCTTCCAAGACACCTACATCCACACCCAGGCCAACCACTGCTACACCCAAGACACCATCTACTACTGCTAAACCTTCTCCTGCTAAAACCACAGCACCCCCTTCTGGCCGCACTCCTACTCCCAAGACAACAACACCTGTCAAGAAAGGTGGGAACCTCATGGAATATAATAAACATATGCATGCACTTCTAATGTAACCATTTTGTTATTAACAATTTGTTAAATTTTTTGAATATCAATATTTCAGATGTGATTTACTACCACAACTCAGATATTTTTATCTCATATTTTAAGTGTTGTATTTTTATTAAATAAAGATATAAAAATTATTAAAATATCATGTTTAGTGTCTTAATTATTTATTTATTTTTAACGAAATTATATATTCTGAAATTATATATTCTCTTTTTTAGATGTCAGTAAGCTGTCATCTACTCCAGCGCCTAAGAAGACCACTTTTTCTCCACTTACCCGGCCAGCAACATCCAAGCCCACCAAACCAGACACCCCCAAATCAGCCTCGACTGCCAAGGCAGAATCAGCTTCCAAAAAACCCACCACCGCAAGCAAGGCAGCAGATGTTAAAACTAGTAAACCTAAGGAGAGCAAAGCAGCATCCTCCAAGGAGGTCAGTGCAAGCCCCAAGACCACAGGCACCAAGCCCAGCACTAAAACAAGTAGCCCAAAGAAGACTGTTGGCAGTAGCACTCCAATGTCATTAAAGGGTGGCCCAAAAGCCTCCGTGCCTGCAGACACAGCAGCAAAAGAGGCTGAGAAGAAAGACATTGTACCCGCTGTGGTTGCAGCAACTACTGCAGCTGCAGCTGTTGTTTCTGTGGTGACCTCAGAGGGACCTGAAGAGGTGCCTCAAGACTTGTCTTCTGTAGTCGATCCTGCTGTCTCTGAGGTGAAATTGGAAGACTCATTTACAACTCCAATTCCTGCTTACTCTAAGGACTCTAAAGATTCTGTTGAAATGGCCACACCTGTCATTCTTCCTCCTACTACAGATAAATCTGAAGACAAAGATACAACTGCTATGTCTTATTTCTCTGAGGAAAAAATTGAAGACAGAACCTCTGATGAGACACCAGAAGAAACTGGTCCCTTCCTTCCTCATATTCATCCTGCTTCTGAAGAAATACCTGAAGACATAACCATGCCTGTCATCCCCCCTACTTCCTATGAGGCACCTGAAGTAAAAGATTCAACTGCCTTTCCTCTTACCTCTGAAGAAATACCTGAAGACACAACTACATCTGTAATTCCCCCTACATCTTATGAGGAAAGACAAGAAACTGTTTCACCTGTTATTCTTTCTACTTTTGAAGAAACACATGAACATGAAAATTCATCTGTGATTCCCCCTACATCTTATGAGGAAAGACAAGAAACTGTTTCACCTGTTATTAATCCTATTTTTGAAGAAACACACGAACATGTAACTACATCTGTCTTTCCCCCCACATCTTGCGATGCAAGAGAAGAAACTGTTTCCCCTGTTATCCCTCATGCTTCTGAAGAAACACCTGAACATGAAACTACATCTGTAATTCCCCCTACCTCTTATGAGGCAAGAGAAGAATCTGTTTCACCTGTTCATGCTTCTGAAGAAATACCTGAGGAGATAACTACCCCTACCTCTTATGAGGCACCTAAACAAAATGTCATTGATACTGCCTTTGATGAGGAACCTGAAGACACAGATACACCTGTCATTTCTCCTACTCCTGATGATGTGGAGCTCACCTATGCCCAGAATATCTCACAGAGCGTGGACACTTATAAAGATAACAATGCTAGCTCTCTATTTGCTGCCGAGGTGGACCAGGTGGAGGCAGTGCCTGCTGAGTCTCCCCTTGGTACCACAGTACTCTCCCCACCATCCTCTCCTACTGGCCCAATTTCAATGCCTGTTGAGAACCCAAGCTCATCTCCGTTCCAGGACTTGCAGGGTGCGGCTGAACCATGGGCACAGAGCTCTTACCTGTTCCCCCACACTGGACCCACCGAGAACCAGGAGCAGGATGAGGAAAGTGAGGAAGATGATGAAAAAGAGCAGGAAGATATACCAATGTCCTCTGCAGCACAGATAGTGATGGGAGATTTTGAAATGCTGGGCTCTGCTGGTGGGGATCACATTAGACATGAGGCTCCAGTCTCTGCCTGGCAAGGAAGAGAAGAAGCAGTGGAGAAAGCTGAAGAAGAGATTAATGAAGACAATGATGAGGAGGAGGAAGAAGAGGAGGAAGAGGATGATGAGGAGGATGAGGTCAGAGAGATTGGCATAGAGGAACCATTGCCACAAACAGAGAAGGAAGATGACTTTAAAAAGGGGGTGACAGGATTTGCTAGCTCTGATTGGGGCATGATGCAATCAGATGACATGTTTAGCAGTAACAAACAGGACTCAGAAGTGACATCTCCCTTCAGTGCTGAAGACAAGTGCAGTGCTAAAGAGACAGGTGGCTTTGCCATTAACGAGACTGACGAGGAAAAGCCATTCACAGGGCCTCCTGGAATCCAGTCATTCGGTAGTGAAGATGAAGAAGAGGATGAGGAAGAAGATTTGAAGGAACACATGGACCTAGAGCATGATGCTGAGGATCACAAACAACAGGAAAAGCCAGAGAAGGAGGATGAAGATGTGGAGATGATCCACAAAGGCATGGCTGAGAGTGGGGTGTGTGGAAATGATGATGATGATGAGGAAGATGAAGAAGAAAATCAGAATTACACAGAAGAGCGCTGTCTAGATTTTTGCAGCACTGATCACAGTGCACCAGCAACAACTATGCCTTCGACCACAGCATGGAGTCAGTCCAATCCATTCTCTGATTCCTTGGCCCAGCCTGCTTCCTTTCTATCTGAATCAAACCTGTCAGATACAAGATTTCAAGATCCAGACACAACCACTACATTCTCAGCTGTTCCAGAAACAAGCATCACATTCTCAGCTGATCCAGACACGCCACCTAAATCCCCAGCTCCACCCCTGATTCAGGCTTCAGAACCTCAACCTGACACTCAGGAGGAGACTGGGTACTCCGTCCCAGCAGAGCAAGGCATCTTGGCTGCCCCTGCCATTGGGATGTCCCAGTCCAGCACTCTCAGTGGGACAGCCCTGGCGGCCCACAGCAGCAGTGAAACCAGCACACCTGAAGAGCTAAGAGATTATGACAGCAGCTCAGGTGTAGAGTCCCGATCAGACAAACAGCAGACGCCTGTGCCTGCCATTCAGACAGACATGGAACAAGACCTTGGTATTCACCTTGAGCGTGGTGATGGGGAGGAAGAGGAGGCAGAAACACTGCCAGCAGATGAGATATTGGGTGATGCGGCAACTGCACCAGCCTCTGTTCCATCATCACCATCAACCTCTGGTGATGAGGCCAGTGATACAGAGGGCGAAATGCAGATTAACGATCCAGATATTGCAGTTGATGATAAGACGACAGTCCCACACAACCTCTCCGCTCTTGATGAAGATGAGGAGGCGCCTGAACAAATTGGAGAGGAAGATGGCGGTACGCCTCAATCAGCCAACTCTGTGGCCTCCTATGGATTTGACTGCTCTGCTTCCATCTCCAATGCCCACTCCATGGCAGAGAGTTGTGGAAAGAGTCCAGGTATCTTTAGCTTGGAAAATGAAGAGCAGCTTCCGGAAGAAGCCAAGGATCCCTCTTTCATCAAGGAGCTCACCTTGCCAGCTGCTACCGCCTACAGTGATGACTTGTTAGGCTGCCCAGTGGATTTGCTGCCTATCAGCGAGCCCACAACAGAGAGAGATGCTGGGTTTGATGAGCACTACATGCTGTGCAGTAAAACAGATCCAGGCACTATGGAGGAAATGGATCCTGAGTCTCCCATGCACCTCTCGCCCCAACATGGGGATGATACAGATGGCCAGCCACCGTACTACTCTGCTATATGTGATAAGACTGATAACTTTCTAGCAGGTAACGTATAAAGTCCCTCCTTTGGAATGCACCTTGTCTACCCCCAAACCCCACGCTCCCATCCCGTGTCCTTCATTTCTTCCAAATGTGGGGTTAGCAAGAAGAGAAATGAAAAGAAATACGTAATAGAAGAGAGAAAGAAAGGGGAGCTGTCATTGAGGGATTATAGCTTTGTCCGAGCTGCTCTCTGTTCTTCTATTACCACAGTGATGGTTATGATTGTATGGCTTAAATTTCTGTATGTACAGTAGCTATTATCATTTTCTATTAGAATGTACTTTTTAAATAACACTGCGTTTCATGGCACCCCTGAACCTGCAATGTTAGATTAAGTTAAGGTGATGTCCTATAGTGAAAGGACAAAAATGCAAAAAAAAAATAAAAAATAAACACACTTGGTGGATTTCAACTACCTTTGTATTTATCCTACTGTTTTTACCAATCAAATGTCAATTTTTTTTATACTTTTTTTTTTTTTCCTTGGTTTTGTTTGGTTTGTTTTCAAGATCCCTGTCTTACCTTAATGTTTGTACACACATCAGTTTTCCTGCACTGTAAAAGTAGCTTTACTGTCTTTTTAAAATTATCCAGCACTAACTGCTTTAGCATTAATTACAGGTTAGATATTCTTCAGAAGCATTTCACTCTCAAAGTGTTTGACATAGGGAGGTGAATAGGTGTTAGATGGCAAGTCATACTTCACTTTTTTAAATTGTGCTTTGTTTTTGGGCTACCGCTGGTCATTTTTGTGAAGGCTAACAGATTCTCATTGGCACGTAACTTAAGTGTTTTAAAGTACTGGGCTCAGATTGATCTTGATTCTTTCATTTACAGTAGTTGGACATTTGTACTTTGGAACGGACTAACTATTTCTGTTCATGGAAATTAAAGTGCTTTCCTGCATTTCTTAAAATGATGCTCGCAGGCCAGTGTACTGCGAGTATCGGGACATTTCTACAAGAATTGGAACTGCATGTGCAACTAACTAAGAAATTGTTATAATCTTGATATGATTCCAGACATGATCCAGGGATGTTTGGTATTTAATGATTCACAATAACTGAAACTTCTTTCCCCCCAAATTCCATTAAACATCATTGCAAGGCTGTCTGTTCCCGTTTGTTTGTTTGTTTTTTATTTATTTTGAGTTGCGTTTGTGCTCCTGTGGAATTTGATTTTGAACAAGAAATGAATATATGCTGAAATGGTGTTGATTCCAGATGTATTTTGATGAAATAACAATGATCATCCCTGGTTTATGATGACCCTCTTCTATATCATGTCATGCATCCCTAACTTAGAACAGGACCTCTTTCTGAAAGCCTAAAAGCAACAGTAACATTGCATGGTGTTATGGATTTTAAGAAATGCCTGTTTTCATTTAGGATGTAATTCATTATACATTTAATGCAACACAAGCATTCTTAATCCTGCCTGAATGGTAAATTTGTCCCATCAGGGACTCTTCTAAGTGCTCCTCTATCAACTCTTAGTTACTTTCTCTCTTGTCTTCTGTTCACTTTGTTTTTGTTTTATATTCATCCATTTATCATAAACCTTTACATCAAAACCATCTGGACATGAATTAAATTAAAAGCAGGTTATCCTCTGTGGAGTACAAGATTATCAGTTTAGCTCCTGTTTAATGGTAAATCTTGACATATTTTGAAAGAATGAATGTGTTGTTCGCTCCAAAGTTGCACAAACCCTTTATTTAAAGCAGGGGTCACCAAACTTGTTCCTGGAGGGCCGGTGTCCTG
>CAIGQV010019355.1:6408362-6425526 GCA_903798115.1 Danio jaintianensis
TCAAAAGAGGGCGGAGCTACAAATGCCTGTGTGTCAGCATGGTGGCAGATTCAAAAACAAGACTAACGTCCTATGCTAATGAGGGAGAGATGATGTCACTAATGGGCGGGGCTTTCCCCCTTTGATGACATGTACAAAGGGAGAATGTCAATCAAAGTGTTTCTGCAGACTGTTTATTAAGTCTGATTATAAAATATACAATTAATTAACTGTTACCATTAGAGGCTGGTTATATTCACACACTGCTGCCACACAACTGTGTTTACACACCTTATAAAAGTGATTTTTGCATGATAGCTCCCTTTTAAAATGGGTGTCAGTTCTAAATTTCAGAAGTTTGAAATGTTTTACAAAGTGTTTTAGCACTAAAACTACACTGTATATAATGTTGGCTTCCATACAATTCCTTCATGTTCTCCCAAAACAAATGTATTAAATTAACGTAATTGTTTTTACAAGTTTAAGTGGATTGTACATAAAATTTTGTTTTGCCCTGAATAACTCAAGAACTGTGTTGATTCAGCTTTAAAGTAAGTTTGACACCCAGTATATGAACTAGGTATTACACTCCTGGTTCAAAACACACACAAGCACAGGTTGCCAGATTGACAAAATCAACAGTAGTGTGCCTGACTATCAATCATAAAGGCTGATTTAAGTCGTGTTCTAAATAAAAGCAACGGCACGCGATAGAAGGAATATTTACCATATTAAAAGGAGTTTTTGTCCTAACCAACACCTGAAATTGATATATTAGAAACGGCTTCTATTTCTCACAGGTGAAGAACAGAAAACTATGACAATGATCACCTCAGGTACACCTCATGTGCTTTATTCAGTGTTGAATGCTAATAATGTGAGTTTGAATGCCATTTTACATGACATTTATTGCCATACTACTGAAAGCAGCAGCAGATAGAGCTGCAGCAGCAGACCTCAGATCTTGAAAATAAAATAAACAGTTTGAAACTGAACTTCAATGCAAGCCAACACATATCAGTGATTCAGCATCTACATTTAATAATGTTAAAGAGGTTGTATTAATTAGATTATAAACCTTACCATTTCGTTGGAGTGCAGTAAGTGCACTATTCTGTGCTTCTGAATGGCTGTATTTAAATTTCTGTCATGTTTCGTCTGGCCTAATTGTTTATCACTGCAAATCTTGTCACATAGAGTGTTGTTAGGACACAGGGTTAAAATGTAACCTGCTCACCTAATGTTTCATTCAAAATATTTATATTATTTGCTAATTAATAACCTCATGTGGAACTCTGAATCTGTGTCTCATTTCGGAGTCTGCTACTGTCCACCGGAGGTCGCATTTCGGACACAGGCTCACACTTTGAGAGTCTTCCTGACTGAATGAATGAAATACGCGGCTTTCTGGAAAGTATTCATAGCGCTTCACTTTTTCCACATTTTTTTATGTTACAGCCTTATTCCAAAATGGAAAAATTCTACACACAATACCCCTTAATGACAATGTGAAAAAAGATTTTTTTTGCTAATAATAACCTCATGTGGAACTCTGAATCTGCATCTCATTTCGGAGTCTGCTACTGTCCACCGGAGGTCGCATTTCGGTCACAGGCCCACACTTTGTTTTCCAACAAGGCAACCCGGGGTGCTGAAATATAATTGGCTAAACCGGCATTGGGCGGGTTAAAGGGACCAAAACAAAGACAGACGTTCCGGCACGTAACAGACATTTTCAAAGCAGAATATCTGACTTCAGCATTGTTTCTCAGATAAACAAGAATGTTCACTCAGCATGTTTCTGAAATATCTGCAAACATATAATGGTATTTTAATGATTCAGAGGCGTTAAAAACTTACATACAGCACCTTTAAATAATTAGTTTAATTAGTTAAATAACAAGCTATTTTGAGTGTATAGCTGGTAAATTGGTGAAATGTTAGTAAAGAGGACTCATAAGCCATGAGAACCAAACCATAAACTATCCTAAAATGTCTGTTTTCTGCAATCTGCCTTGGAAAGAAACCGTTTTAAAAAGCTTTGACCACAATGAGATTTTAACTAGTTATCACCTTAACAACTGGGTTTTTTACAAATGGTAAAAAAAAAATGCGGTTTTAAAACCTTAACTTTTAAACCACGATAAACCTTGAAACCGGTTATCATCCCATGCCTAGTCTCTGTATGCTTGTTTGGTCCACTTTTGGTGCATACCCGAGTATTATTGCCACTTTTACACCTTCCCAAACCAACCGCACCAAAAAGACAAATAACCTCTGGGATATTTTAATTTAACTAAATGAGGGAAGTGTAAAAGCAACCCTTAATGTTGTGAATACAGGTCCATGGGTGTGTACTGAAAAATAAGCTTCAATTATAATTCATTATGAGCAAAAAAGGCGCACTAGTTATCAAGCAAGGGTTTGCGTCAGGGGAAAAAGTCTTTGATTGTAAGGGATTTACAAAGCATAAAGAGTCCTCACTTTAGATTAGGTCACAAAACTGGATAAAGTCGAGAGTTAATGAAGCATTTATTAACATACAAAGTAACTATTAATATATGCCTGAATAATAGGATATATAAATGGTAATATGACTAGCTTATTAATCATTTACCTACACATTCTGAATGATCTTCAATAAACCACCAACTACTCTTAAATAACTGGTTTGTAAATACTGCAATACTTAATTTAGTAAATGAATCGTTAACAAAGTATGAAAACACAACCATTAAACACATTATACATGTGTGGTGGTGGCACGGTGGCTCAGATGTTAGCGCTGTCACCTTACAGTAAGAAGGTCGTTGGTTTAAGTCCCGGCGGGGCCAGTTGACGTTTCTATAGGTGAATTGGATGAACTAAATTGGCCGTAGTGTATGAGTGTGTGTGTGTGTGAATGAGTGTGTATGGGTGTTTCCCATACTGGAAGGGCATCTGTTGCGTAAAACATATGATGGAATAGTTGGCGGTTCATTCCACTGTGGCGACCCCTGATGAATAAAGGGACTAAGCTGAAGGAAAATGAATGAATACATGTGCGTTTAAGTCAAGAATACAGCATTTGTAGCTGTTTTTATAAAGTGCTTACTAACGTCTATTGATGTATAGATTATTAACTATTTGCTAATGCTTAATAAATGAGTCACAGTGTGAAGTTATTATAAAGTGTTTCCCAACGAAGCTTTTGAAAGAATGTTAGAATTAGAAACACATATGGGTAACACTTTAAAATAATATGCATTTACTAACACAAGTAACTAATTAATACATTTATTATGGTACTTATTCATATTTGATAATGTTAGTTAATGTTGTAAGTTAAATAATGTTAGTTAATGTTCAAGAGTGCATTAGTGCATGGACTTTAATAATGCATTAGT
The DNA here is from genome assembly GCA_903798115.1 of Danio jaintianensis. Taxonomy (NCBI): domain Eukaryota; kingdom Metazoa; phylum Chordata; class Actinopteri; order Cypriniformes; family Danionidae; genus Danio; species Danio jaintianensis. Next base: position 6,411,728 of record CAIGQV010019355.1, read on the forward strand.
TAATTTGGAACTATGATTAATAAATGCTTTGCAAGACTATTGATATTTAGTTAATGTTAGTAAATACACCATCGTTATACCCAAATGTTTAGTGTCACAGAGATGCTCTTTTATTTTGCGTTGTACTGTATATGTTATATTCATTGTGTATATTATTCTTCTACTTGTTTTATATTAGTTTGTGTATATAAAAATGCATTTATAGTGTAGTTCTGCTGTCTAGATTTGTTATTTATGGCAGGGTTTCCATGTCTGTATAGTTAATTTTCATTCATTCATTCATTTTCCTTCAGCGTAGTCCCTTTATTCATCAGGGGTCGCCACAGCAGAATGAACCGCCAACTATTCCAGCATATGTTTTACACAGCAGATGCCCTTCCAGCTGCAACCCAGTACTGGGAAACACCCATACACACTTATTCACACACACACACACACACACACTCATACACTACGGCCAATTTAGTTCATTCAATTGACCTATAGCGCATGTCTTTGGACTGTGGGGGAAACCGGAGCACCCGGAGGAAACCCACACCAACACGGGGAGAACATGCAAACTCCACACAGAACCAGCTGGTCCAGTTGGGACTAGAATCAGCAACCTTCTTGCTGTGAGGCGACAGTGCTAACCACTGAGCCACCGTGCCGCCCTATAATATAAATATCTCTAAACAATTTAATTATCTGTACTCTCCAGTTGTTACAGACGAGTCAGGACAACGGAGATGAGGATCCACGTGCAGTTTAATAATCAATAGTCAGGCAGGCAATGTTCAAACAGGTACAAACAGAGAACGTGGTGAAAATAACAGGCAACAGGTCAGGACAGGCGGCATAACAGCATGAACAATAAAACAAAGCAAAGGGGGAAGGCAAGACAAGGAAAACGCTTCATAATGCTAACAGTGAACAAGACTCAGCAAAGTGTGTGTGTGCTGTTTATTTGGTCCATCTGATTAGTCCATTATGAGCTTCCAGCTGTGTGTGATCAGGGGTAATCAGAAACTGGTGTGTCTGAGGTGCATGATGGGAGTTGTAGTTAATTAAAGTGACATATGTGTAGTTCTCCAGCGATCTGCATAGATTACTGACAGCCGTAATCTAGGTATTAAAACTTCACATTTAAAAAACAAATCTTTTAGATCTGTTAGTGAGTTTCGATCTGTAAAATGAATTTCGATAGCTCATTTAAGCATATTTAAAGTCATATAAATGCATAAAGAACATAAAGTTTGAGTTATATAACTAAAGTTAATAATAAAATAATTTGACCGCATATGTTGTCTTGTAAGTTTGAGACACTGAGATCTCGTCTGAATCCTTTCGAGAGATTTTGTTTAGTGTTTTTTTGTGGGCTTCAGATTGTGTGTTGTGGTGTTTTATGTGTGTGTTGTTGATCGCACTGAAGTGACTTTTCCTGTGTGTATTGTAAGCGACAGAACTTCTCTATTGAGTGTGTGTGTGTGTGTGTGTGTGTGTGTGTGTGTGTGTGTGTGTGTGTGTGTGTGTGTGTGTGTGTGTGTGTGTGTGTGTGCGCGTGTGTGTGTGTGCTGAGTGAATGTTAGTGTCTGCTCTGCTTCTCTCTGTCAGTGGTGTGTTTGGTCTCTAAAAGGCTGTGTGAAGTGCGGGAGTGTGTTATATTTCAGGATGTTTGATCAGCTCAGAGTCTCCTGCACTGAAAAAAATTATTCATTGTATTTACTCAATTTTATTAAGGTAAGTGGTTGCAAATAGTTTATATAGGTTGAATTTAAACAAACAAATTGCGTTGAACATGACTAAATTTAATTTGTTTGTTTAAATTCAGCCCGTATAAATTTTTTGCAACCACTTACCTTAAGCGGGTGGTCCAGAGTGCATTTTTAAGGCTTGGTTGTGTTTATGGGGTGCAAAGCAATGTGTGCTCATGCTTCACTTGTAGAAAATCACATTATTTTTTCATATATCTTACTTTGATAATATACAGCTACTCAGCTGACATGAAAATTACTGTCATATTTCCTAGTTCCTCCGAAGGCCCGCCCTCAAGAGGCTCTGATTGGTCAGCTAACATAATGTGCTGTGATTCATGGATCAGCTCCACGTCACCAGGAAAAGCGTAAATACTGTTAGTCAGAGTAGCTATTAGCCGTATCAGTTTGAGAAAATGACACAGAGGACACAGCTGAACCTCACGCCTGCTCTCTAAAAGCAATATCCTTCACATATATTTGGAATAAGCACGTGTAAGTAATATGAAACATTCACATATCTTTTGCGAGTTTGTTATTTGAGATGTAGAATGCAGGGAAAGCCGCTGCATAGAGAGACACTGAAAGCGTCCGCATAGAGAGACACTGCAGCGCTGCTAAAGATTGTGGCTGTTTAAAGCTATTTGATGGATAAATATGAATTTGTAGCTAAATTGTTAGCGGTGCCAAACAGCATTTCCCGCTGTTTACATCCTTGTTTACATCCTTGCTACAACATACCGTTAACGCTAGAAACTGTGCATGTAATTGATCAATTTTAACAAATAAAAACACTTACAGGTTGTGGCTCACAATTTACAGCTTCTGCTATTATGGTTGGAGCTGCTCCTTCTTTGAGGGGTTTTTAGCCGAATCCAGCACTGAACTGGGAGAGATTCTGCAAGCTCTGTGGAAATAGCAGCGTTTGGAGGGCATTTTAGCTTTCTCTGCTATAACATTACAGTGCCTCTGGCCACGCCCCTTCGCTGCGTAGGGTGTGTGCGTGAGGTGAATGAGCGAAACCTGAAGCACTTGTGATCTCACTAGCCCGGATGTATTTTTTTGTAGTCCCCAAACTTCGTTCGCTGTAGGCTTTGCTAAGCTAACTCTGTAAAAGCCAATGTCTCCCTTTGCATTGAGCTTTGAGCGTCTTACATTCAGAGATGTTGTTTATGTTCACACAGCTACATTACACGTCAACTAAAGTTTAACATATGATATCCTAGTGGACCACCCCTTTAAAAGTGAACCTTAAATTTTCAAAAGTGTACCCTATAGGTACCACCCCAGTGGCAGCTTTTGTATCTTTATGTCTGAGAGTGTAGTGGGTGTTACTTTATATTAAGTGGCCTTAACTAATATGTACTTATATTGTAATGAATAATTAATTTCAATGTACTTACTGTGTAAATAGGTGTTTTTACATTGTACTTATGATTGATTAAATACCAGCATGTAATTACACTGTTGTCCATCACTTACACCTTAATCCACTCTTAAACCTGCCCATACCAGCAGACCTGTCCCTAACCTGACCCGCATCCCACAGTAGTTAAGACCACTTAATATAAAGTGCGACCATGTAGTGAGTACAGGTTGAAGTAAAACAGCACAGTAAAAGTGTCGATACAGCACTAAAAATATAAAATTACACCCTTTTTAAACTGAGTAGTAAAGAGCTATTCTTAATTTTGAGTCATTTGAGTGTTTGTAATTCGTTTCTTTACACCAGTGCTGGATTTACAGTGATTCTGTCTGTTTTTGACTTTTTCTCTATGTGTTTTTGACTTTCTCTGTCTGTGTTTTCCTCTCTGTCTGAACCGCACTGCTGCCCTTTGCTTCTGCTCTCGTCTGCTGACTCATTACACATCATGAACACAACACACGACCACAACGCTCTCAGTTATAAAGCTGTCCTAGCATCTTTTTTTAATGAACACAACAATACACACCTAGCAAAGCACTGCCTGTTCTGGCCTACTAATATCCTGTTTATACTACACTCTTTTATAGCCTTGCTTCTAAATGTTATCTGTCATTTCTCTCTGTGTTTTATTATTACTTCTCAATATGTGTTATAGTATAGTTTAGTATGTTTCAATCAAGTTTCAAATGTGCTTTATGAATAAATTTACTTGAACTGACTCTGCCACCATGCCAAGGCCCCCCAGTTATGACCCAGTCAACAGAGGTCTCTTTGACGTTTCACTGATTTAGGAGGCCGAAATTATTAACACCCCTGGTAAATTCTGACTTAAAGTACTGGTTCAAATGTAAATAAAAGCTGAGAAATATTGTTTTCCACAATAATGCCACTGTGGGATCAAAGTATTGCGGTCACTGATAAAAAAATAATGCTTGTAAATCAAAAAATTGACATTGCATGTAAGATTACAACACGCAAAAGCTAAACGCAGAATAAGAAACAACGATGTCGCGTGCCGAAAGATAGTGAGTTTCAGATAATATAGAAACCTGTCCGTGATCACAGGAGATTCATATAAATATTATAAACTGTAACTTCAGACAGCTGTCCGCGATTCCAGGGAATTCAGATCAATATACTGTAACTTCAGACACCTGTCTGTCGATCTAGCTGTCTCATAAATGTATTATTTCAAAGGTTCTCAAAATAACAGCAAGAGAGGTCTGCGTATAATGAAATCAGGCATTACAACATCATCTGATCTGATGTTTTGTTATGGAAATACACTCACCAGCCACTTTATTAGGTACACCTTACTAGAACCAGTTTGGACCCCTTCAGAACTGCCTTATGCCCAGTGGTGGAAAGAGTACTGAAAAATCATACTCAAGTAAAAGTACCATTACTTGGCTAAAAATGTAGTGCAAGTAGAGTAAAAGTATCTGTTGTAAATATTACTTAAAGTATGAGTAAAAAGTAGCCCTTTCAAAAGTACTCAAGAGTAGTGAGTAGTGAGTATTACGCTGTAAAAAGCTGATGCATTTACATCTGATTTGTGCATGTGTAAACGTAACATTCTGTAGTGCATTTAGTTATTGCTCAGCAGGCACACAACATCATAAGACGTTAATATTAGGTTAGATTTAGGTTGTGATGTCAGGTTACCAAAATTCAATGTCTAGCCAGCGTCTAATAACAACATTATTTTGATGTCCAATAATGACGGCAAATGGCGTTGATATTTGGTTAATTTTAGGTTGTGTTAGAAAGTGACCAAAATCCAGTGTCGAGCTGTAACATCATTAGACGTTGATATTAGGTTTATTTTTAGGTTGGTCGTTGTTGCCGTCGGCCTGACGTTGGGTTCTGAAGTCAACCCGATTTTCATTTCCAAACAAAATGCAACTTCCTCACGACATTGGGGTACAACGTCAATCCGACTCCTGCTGGGTGTTTAAGGCCATTTCGGTCATCATACAGTAAACATCCGTCATCTTCTCATCAGTGACATGCATCTAAACAGTCTCTGGGTCAATGTGTGTAAAGATTTTGGACATCTTCTTGGACACTTTTAATGCTTCCAAACAGTTTGCTGCAATTATAAATCGCACATGTCTTGAGGTAGTTCATTATAATGCGATTTACCTCTTTACTTCTATGTGTGATTTGATTGGAAAGGAATCACAGGACTGATTTTTCTAATCCCCATAGACAAGAAAAAATAAAGTAGTGACTGCAGGTTGAGGGAAAGTAGTGGAGTAAAAGTACCGATACTGCAGTAAAAATGTACTCAAGGGAAAGTAAAAGTACACATTTTTAAAACTACTTAGTAAATTACAATTCCTGAGAAAAACTACTCAATTACAGTAGTTTGAGTATTTGTAATTTGTTACTTTACACCACTGCTTATGCCTCATTCACACTAGTAGCGACTTTGTAGCTGCCTGTCGCTCTGGGTGGCGGCCTGCTGCAAACGCAGGTCTGTGTATGTATATGCAGCATGAATACAACCAGTCTCTGCAGGAGCTGAAAGAGGATTACGTGAGCTCTACTGGTGCTCAAGAAAGTCTCTCTTCATTTGCATAAAGTTGAAGGATTCTAAAATTTGTCGCATCGCTCGACACGCCCACCTGGTCGCCAATGGTCGCTGTCGCTCGCGTAGATGGAGGTCACCGGAAGTCGCTCGCTCTCCGTTGAAATGAACGTCGCTTGTCACTTTGCCGCTGCGAGTCGCTCGTAGTGTGAGTGAGGCTTTAATCCTTTGTGGCATAAATTCAACAAGGTACTGGAAATATTCCTCAGAGATTTTGCTCCTTATTGACATGATAGCATCACGTAGTTGCTGCAGATTTGTCGGCTGACACCATTACACCACCACCACCAGCCTGAACCGTTAATACAAGGCAAGATGGATCCATGCTTTCATGTTGTTGACGCCAAATTCTGACCCCACCATCCGAATGTCGCAGCAGAAATCGAGACTCATCAGACCAGGCAACGTTTCTCCAATCTTCTATTGTCCAATTTTGGTGAGCCTGTGTGAATTGTAGCCTCAGTTTCCTGTTCTTAGCTGACAGGAGGGGCACCCGGTGTGGTCTTCTACTGCTGTAGCTCATCCGCCTCAAGGTGCGTTCAGAGATGTTCTTCTGCAGACCTCGGTTGTAACAAGTGGTTATTTGAGTTACCGTTGCCAGCTGGAACCAGTCTGGCCATTCTCCTCTGACCTCTGGCATCAACAAGGCATTTGCACCCACAGAACTGCCGCTCACTGCATATTTTCTCTTTTTCGGACCATTCTCTGTAAACCCTAGAGATGGTTGTGCGTGAAAACCCCAGTAGATCAGCAGTTTCTGAAATACTCAGACCAGCCCGTCTGGCACCAACAACCATGCCACGTTCAAAGTCACTTAAATCACCTTTTTTCCCCATTCTGATGCTCGGTTTGAACTGCAGCAGATCGTCTTGACCATGTCTACATGCCTAAATGCATTGAGTTGCTGCCATGTGATTGGCTGATTAGAAATTTGTGTTTACGAGCGGTTGGACAGGTGTACCTAATAAAGTGGCGGTGAGTGTATATTCTATCTATATTGTGACACAGCCAGTAGATCGACCCTGCGATCACCGACAGACTGTGTCTGATACAGTATAAAATTTAACCGAAGTTTAAATTTAAGACCAAGAAATGGTTGCCATATATTGTAAATCTGTCCATGACGATCTGGTAGATCTTTGAAACTCCCAATGTTTCACTGATTTCTAATCACTACAGCCAAAACGCACTTAGAGAAAAAATTGTATCATCATAAATTTAGGACTAACACACCCACTATTTTTGTTTTTTAATAGGCATTTTTATTAAATTTACATTTTACAATAAATACCAAACAACACAACTACAATAAATACATAAATAAAGCTAAATAATCTGCCAGTGGGGTAAGCAAAATATTTTTTATTAATAAGATTATTTTTTTGTTTACCCCATGGGCGTCACGGTGGCGCAGTGGGTAGCACGATCGCCTCACAGCAAGAAGGTCGTTGGTTCGAGTCCCGGCTGGGTCAGTTGGCATTTCTGTGTGGAGTTTGCATGTTCTCCCCGTGTTGGCGTGTGTTTCCTCCGGGTGCTCCGGTTTCCCCCACAGTCCAAACACATGCACTATAGGTGAATTGGGTAAGCTAAATTGTCCATAGTGTATGAGTGTGAATGAGTGTGTATGGATGTTTCCCAGTGATGGTTGCAGCTGGAAGGGCATCCGCTGCGCAAAACATATGCTGGATAAGTTGGCGGTTCATTCCGCTGTGGCGACCCCAGATTAATAAAGGGACTAAGCCGAAAAGAAAATGAATAAGTGAATGAATGAATGTTTACCTCATTGGCAGATTATTTTGCTTGTTTTAAGGAAAAACTCACTTTATTTTGGCATATTATTTCTGAAAACAAGACAGTATGTTTTGCTTGTCTAGAAAATGCTTCTTGATTTAAGAACTTTTTGATATTTGGACTAGAAACAAGACACAAAAGTAATAAAAGCATTTTTGCAGCACACAGGAAAAATTCTGTGTAATATAGATTTTGCGTGAATGCATTTTCACTTAAAATTGAATTAATTGATGTCTAGGCATTATTTTTAAAGAGTTTCTCCTACATAGGCTAGTGATGAGCTGTGTGTGCATGTGTGCGTGTGTGTGTGTTTGGTCTGAGAGCAGGTGGTGTGTTTCTGTCCTGCTGTTCTGGGTTATTTATGGTTGTACTGAATCGATGTTTAGCAGAGCGCCGTCACCCAGACCAGAGTTCACTACAAAACTGCATTTTGTTTACTGTTGGCAAGGGCTTTTTCATTATTATGTGGAAAGACATTTATAGGCTTGTTGTTGTTTTTTTTGAGGAACTTGATGGCGATCTGATACTCGTGAGCAGAACTGATTATTCCATTCAGCGTTTAACTCTTGTGTGCTGTTCAAATTGACCACCCTTTCATTATGTTCATGATCAACAGTAAAAATGACAAATTGTACCTCTTCCCAACAGGGAAAACCAGCAACAATCAAGAATGCATGATTATATGGTGTCATGGGTTTGCAATCAAAAAAATGTCATTATAATGGAAGTCAATGGGGCAAAAACAGCCACCAACACAACCAAAGGGAAGTCAATTTTGCCCAGAGTGTATTGTTGAGTTTTTGAAAAGACACAAAGCATTTTCCCAAAATATGTGTCAAAATAAGATTTGTCCCCAAAAATAAATCCATTCACAGAAACACAGAGTAAGCTGTGGCCAAATTAAGACTCAAAATCACCCCAGAAAGGATGAAAATGACCCAACAGCACACAAGGGTTAAAGTAATTTCGGAGAAATTATTGTTACGCACTGATGCACTTCACACACACAGTAGTCTTTCTGTCATTTGGCCTGTTTTTGCCTTAATTATTTGTTATTCTCTTTGATTCTGTGAGTCTTTTGTTACTTTCGCTTGTCTGTCTATTAGAGATGCGCGGATCAGCTGAAATGTCACCCGAATCCACAACTTCATACTAATCATCCACCCGCCCGCACATATAATTTTATATATCCGCAACTGTATCTGCAACTGACCCGCACCCGATCGTCTCTTTAATAATTCTAATTCTTTGTTTTAAGCATGATGATAGGTCAGCGTGGATCGTTCCTTATTAACAGCAGATTCAGGGAGCTAATCTGCGCATCCCTTGCCAGAAACAACATGGAAGGGGCGTACTGTATATCAAGGCAGCACAGGTCCACACATGCATCCACGTAACTTCCGGTGGTATGTTTTGCTGTCCTGACGAATGTAAGAACCTAAAGTGTTTGTCTGACTTTGACTTGACCGGCCTTTCGATTTAGCACACACATGAGGTTTCATATTTGAGGTAGCGGTCTTGTGGCTTTCATATAAAGCACTTTACAGCCGTTGCATAGCCTATAACATACCCAGCACTTGATTCAACCTCGTCAACCTTTGCTAAGACGCTCCTATGCGGCACTTCTCTTTCCTTCCTTTTGTTTTATTTTTAATTCTCCCTTTTAAAGTTTCTCTCGGATCGGTTTCGCCTCCATTTCTGCTTTAACAAATGTGTTTAAAAAATACAGTGCAAAAATCAATAATAATTAAACTCATCCACCCGCGACCCACCCGCAATTAATCATAATGTATTTTTTTGTTACCCGACCCGCCCGACCCGCGGATTATCCACAGCGCCCGCGGATATAACCGCCATCCGCGCATCACTACTGTCTATGGTTTTATTGCATTATTGTTCAATCCAGTGTGTGAATTATGCACTGAATATTGGAGTGTGTGTTTTTTAGTTTGTGTAATACACATGCCAAATCCAAATATTGTCCTATCCTAACAAACCATACATCAATGGAAAGATTATTTATTCTGCTTTAAGGTGATTTGCAAATTTGTATTGCCTTTTGCCTTTATGTGTTTGCCTTTTGTTTTGGGCTAATATAACGGCTATCAGCGTCTGATTATAAAGAGTTATCGGTATCGGTCAAAAATATCGGTGCATCCCTAATATCTATCCAGTGTGCGAATTATCCACTGAATATTGGGGTGTGTGTGTTTTTTTTTTGTTTATATATATCGGTAATCAGCCTCCAATTATAAAGAGTTATTGTATCGGTCAAAAATATCAGTGCATCCCTAATATCTGTATTTATATGGTTTTATTGTATTGTCGTTCTATCCAGTGTGCGAAGTATGCACTGAATATCTGTGTGTGTGTTTGTTTTAGTTTATTTAGATTTTATTGATATAAAAGAAAGTTTGTCATAGAAAAGAACAGTTGATTAAGTTCATTAAAGTTCAGAGACTATTCTGAAGTTCAAGTTTTAAAATAAAATCAGTTGTTAGCCTTTTGTTTTTGCAATTATGCAGTAAAATGTATATTTTTGGACAAATATATCAGCTTTCAGCCTCTGATTATAATGTGGGTGTTCTGATTATAATAGAGTTATTGGTATCGGCCAAACATATTGGTGCATCCCTAATATCTGTATTTCTGTCTGGTTTTATTGCATTAGCATTCTATCCAGTGTGTGAATTATGCTCTGAATATCAGGTTGTGGTTTTTTTTTGTTGTTATTTTTGGTTTTTTTGAAGCAGATATGTCAAATCCAAATATTGTCATATCCTAACAAACCATTCAAGTTTTAAAATAAAATCAGTTGTTCATTGTATGTGTTTGCCTTTTGTTTTTTCAATTGTGCAGAAACATGTATATTTTTGGGCTAATATATTGGCTATCAGCCTCCAATTATAAAGAGTTATCGGTATTGGTCAAAAATATCGGTGCATGCCTACTATCTGTATTTCTGTCAGTCTGTAATCCCGGTCTGCTCGCATTGATCCAGGACCTGTTGTTTTCTGCAGGATTCAGATTCAGGTTTGTCTGTGCTGGAGCAGATGGGACTGGACCAGAACTCTGATTTCTCCGACTCCAGTGTGCAGCATCGGCTGGACGAGAAGCGCGAGTGGATCCGCAGGGAGATCCGCAAAGAGCTGAAGATTAAAGAGGGCGCAGAGAAACTGCGGCGGGCCACTACTGACAAACGTAATGCCCAGCAGGTGGAGAGCCAGTTACGCAGCTCCAGCCGAAAGCTGGACTCGCTCCACGCTCAGCTGCAGGAGCTGGACGCATATATCATGGTCAAGGGTCACGACGACAGCAAAGGTCAGGATTATCTGAAAGCTCAAAGTATACTGCACTTTTTACTTTTATTTTTAAGGCAATTTTTTTCCCCAGGAGACCCTTTCGTTATGTTGGTGGCTGTTTTTGCCCAATTGACTTGCATTATAATGACATTTTTTTGATTGCAAAGCCATGACAGCATACAGTATAATCATGCATTCTTGATTGTTGGTGGTTTTCCCTGTTGGGAAGTGGTTAAAATTTTTTACTGTTGATTATCAGTTGGTACCATAAACCCTTTAGATAGGCCTGTGAAAAAAGTTTCATTATAATGGAAGTCAATGGGGAATCAATGTTTGTCATTATAATGGAAGTCAATGGGGCAAAAACAGCCACGAACAAAACAAAATAGTAGTAAATTAACCCAGAGTGTATTGTTGATTTATTTATTTATTTATTATATATTTTCAAAGCATTTTCCTAAAATATGTGTCAAAATAAGATTTGTCACCAAAAACCTTTCCATTTGCTGAAACATAGAGAAAGCTGTGGCCAAATTAAGACTCAAAATCACCCCAGAGTGGATGAAAACATCCCCAACAGCACACAACGCTGAACTCTTTCCCTGTCATTGATGAGTTTTTACCGTGTATTACAATAAAGGTAGCCCAAATGCAGACACCAAATAGAGGTAGTATTCTGTACTATGTAGAAGAGCGTTTGGGGGGGGGGAGGGGGGGGGTTTATACAAAGTTGAAGAAGACCAGGGGGGAAGGGGTGGGTATATATATACAAGATAAAGAAAAACAAAAATAAATGGATCGAGGAACGAAAGCGGTGCCAAAGAAAATAAAATAATATAACAAAACACAACTCTAACTAGAAACCCACCATCTCTAAACTATCTAAAGGAAAAGTCTTCAGCGTTTTCACGCCCTATCTAAACTATTCTGCTTACCCAAAATGTCTAACGAAACTTACAGTGAGTGGCGCACACTTTTAATTTAGTGTGTATAACACATTTTGCAGATCCTACGTGTAGCAGGTCACGTGACATCTACCCTGTCCTCGAAAATCCAATTGATGATTTGGATCTGACAATCAGAAAGAAATCATAATTAGACCAATTGAAAAACAATTGTATGGTGGAGTCCAGCACAAATGTTAACATGACACACATAACAAAACAATAGATCATCAGAACAACCCAGCAAAAACGTAAAAGCAAGCGAAAGCAAGCTAGCGTTCTTCCGCGCCGGCTTCCTTTGGGGAACTCCGCTTCTGATTGGGCAGTTATGATGACGTCATTAGAGAATTAATGATGATTGGCATCTAGCTCGACCAATGAGGAGCTGAAACTGGCAGGCCTAAGAAATGAGAGAGCGAGAACAGGCACACACACTGGGCCGTAACAATAAAACATGAACACATGAAGATAGAATAAAATGGCTTGGCTTTGTTGTTTATTTTGATATATAATATATTAATGAACTGTATTCTTAGCACAACATAGCATTGAATTTTTGTGAAAACCATAAAATAATGTTGCCATCAGCTGGCAACTTAAAAATTGCTGGTGGGGAAAGAGTTAACATTCAAAATCCTAATGACCACTCACCCCCTTAAAAAAACCCTAGCAGAACTTTTAAAATCAGTTTTAGGTTTTTAATAATTGCAGCAACTGCATAAAATTTAAGTAAGGAATAATTGACAGCTGACCACTGAATTATTGAGAAGGGTATAAACGGAGTTCGGAGCCAGCTCCAAATGGACTGCTTAGCTCCAAGTGGGCTGTGCAAACCTCCTGGAGTTTTCATTGATTTAATGTCTAGTACATGAGCCCAACCTATTGTGTTTTATGAATTTCTACACCTACCCCAGCCTTAAACCCAACCTCACAGTAACCTGTTGTGTTTTTATTAATATCTACACCTACCCCAACCCTAAATCCTACCTCACAGTAACCTGTTGTGTTTTTATTAATGTCTACTACACCTACACCAACGCTAAACCCAGCCTACTTGCAGTGCAATCCCTCTCACTTGGAGGTCTCTGGGCTGCAGCGATACCTACTTGGAATTATTAGCAAATAATTCACACCTGAGGTGGTGATGTGATCATGAGGCAGAGCGGCCGTTACACCTGAGGTGTGCATTATTTTCTAATAATTCAATGGACCAGAGTCAACTATTCAATTATTCGGAGTCCGCAACAAATTACTGAAGACAGCAAAAACAATAGATATCTATATACTGGACATCCACCACTGTAGCTTGAATGAGAAAGACATTATCACTTATAATCTTTACAGAAAAAACCCAACTATAAAACAAAGTCAGCTTTATGGGTCCAGTATTGTAATGTCACTGCAGATGTTTCAGATGTATGAGTTTAGTGTCAAATTCATCATTACAGCATGTAAATATGAATCTACAGGGATTTGTCAGATGTCTGTATTATAATCCTGTTACACCTTGACTCCTAGATGAGTGTTTGACCCTGTCTTTGATCCCCAGATGACCTTCAGTCAGTTGGGATGCCGGGACGCTCCTCAGCCAATCAGGACAGGATTAAGGCTCTGGAGCGACAGCTCAACATCGAACTGAAGGTCAAACAGGGGGCAGAGAACATGATCCCCATCTACGCCAATGGGGTTACCAAGGTTACTAATGGCTATCTGTCTGTCTGTTTATCCGTCTATCTATCTGTCTGTCTGTCTATCCATCTTTTTGTCTGACTGTCCGTCTGTCTTTCCATCTATCTGTTTGTCTATCTGCCTATCTGTCTATCCATCTTTCTGTCCATCTGTCTGTCTTATTTGGCTGTCTGTCTATCCATCTATCTGTCTGTTTGTCTGTGTCTATCCATATATGTGTCTGTCTGTCTGTCTATCCATCTGTCTGTTTGTTTGTCTGTCTGTCTGTCTTTCCATCTGTCTGTCTGTCTGTCTGTCTGTCTGTCTGTCTGTCTGTCTGTC
>CAIGQV010019355.1:6490521-6501695 GCA_903798115.1 Danio jaintianensis
CTCGTAACATTTCGACTTTATTCTCGTAACATTTCGACTTTATTCTCATAACATTTTGACTTTATTCTCGCAACATTTTGACTTTATTCTCGTAACATTTTGACTATTCTTGTAACATTTCGACTTTATTCTCGCAACATTTTGACTTTATTCTCGTTACATTTCAACTTTATTCTCAAAATATTATGGCTTTAATCTCATAATCTTAGATTTATTTATTTTTTTAAGTGACACTAATACACCAACGTAATTATAAGCAATTTATCCATGCACATAATCTTTCATCAATAAAACTTCCACTCCATCTTCAACCACTTCTCTTCTCTGATTGGTGTTTAGTGGTATGAGGGCGGGAACAACCTGTCAATCACAGCAGATCCACCAATAGCAAACCACAACCATCTAATTAATTCCCCTTGGACATAATGAAAGGTAGAAAAGAGTGTGTTGTTCCCTAGTGTGTGTTTATAACTGTGTTTTGTGATGTTCAGACTCTGATGATGCGTCTTCAGTCTGGAATCATCAGGATGACATCATGATTGACAGCCCTGATGCGCTCAGCTATCAGTGTGAAGGCGGAGCTCTGACTGTTACCGTGGATACGCATATACTGAAGGTAACAGACACACACTGTATGATCCAGTGCACTAAAAATGATACACAAATATGAGTGTTAAAAGGAAAAAGTGTAAGTGGGAAGTGAAGGAAGAACAAGGAAGGGAACTGGCAACAATCATAATGAAATACATAATAATAATGCACATATACATAATATCTGACTTGTAATAATACTGATCTGACCTGAAATAATACTGATCTGACCTGTAATAATAATGCCTAAATGTCACCTGTCTGCAGACACAGATTTGGCCAGTGACGGCGGTGACCCTGCGAGATCCAGACTGTAAAGCTGAATTTAACGGAAGTCATTTTCTGTTGGTTTCCCCCGTCATTTCCTGTGGGACAGAGGGAGAAATGGATGAAGCCAGTGGAAGAGTTCATTACACAAACACAGTGAGAGAAAAGCATTATTAAACACATACTGTATCTGCTGAAGCATCACACTTGTTTCTCAAGACATTTTGTGTTGCTTGTGTGATTTAAAAAAATTGTGGCTCTGGTTTTGCTCTAAAATAAAATTTATTTTTATACAGTATTTATATACATTTATATACAACACTAAATCAGAAAAAGTTGTGTCAGTATAGAAAACGCAGATAAAAAAGAAAGTAGTGATTTCCAAATTTACTTTGACTTGTATTTGATTGCAGACAATACAACAAACATAATTTAATGTGTATCTCGTGATTTTTATTGTTTTTTTAATAATAAACACTTATTCCAGTTTTCGTTCTTGCAACACATTTAAAAAAAGTTGTACAGTAAAGCATTTACCACTTTGTAATGTTGCCATTCCTTTTCACAACACTTAAAAGACGTTTAGGGACTGAAGACACCAAGTGATGAAGTGTTTCAGGGGTAATTTTGTCCCATTCTTCCTGTGAACAAGTCTTAAGGTGGGCAACAGTACGGGGTCTTTGTTGTCGCATTTTACACTTCAAAATGCACCACACATTCTCTATTGGAGACAGGTCGGGACTGCAGGCAGGCCAGTCAAGTACCTGTATCCTCTTCCGCCGCAGCCAGGACTTTGTAATGTGAGCAGAATGTGGTTTTGCATTGTCTTGTTGAAATATGCACACACACTAAGACAAAAACATACACACAAACATATTTACATTTAAAAAATAAGGTCTCTCTCTCTCTTCTCTCTCTCTCTCTCTCTCTCTCTCTCTCTCTCTATATATATATATATATATATATATATACACACACACACACACATATACATATATACACACACACACACAAACCCAAAATCTGATCAACTTCATTTGATTTGTAAATATACATCCTTTCCTGTCATTCAGACCTGCAACACACTCCAAAAAAATGTGACAGGAGCAGTTTAGGGTTAGTAATCAGGTAAACTGGTTAAATAATGATGTAATGTGAAACAGGTGATGTCAACAGGTGATTGTAATTATGATTTGGTACAAAAGCAGCATCCAAGAAAGGTCTAGTCCTTTAGGAGCAAAGATG
Organism: Danio jaintianensis; assembly: GCA_903798115.1. Lineage (NCBI taxonomy): Eukaryota > Metazoa > Chordata > Actinopteri > Cypriniformes > Danionidae > Danio > Danio jaintianensis. The sequence goes on from CAIGQV010019355.1 coordinate 6,492,625, forward strand.
GGCCGAGGATCGCCAGTTTACCAACAAATACATGAGAAAATGATTGAAATGTTGAAAAACAATGTTCCTCAAAGAAAGAGAGGAAGACATTTGGATATTTCACCTTCAACAGTGCAGAACATCATTAAGAGATTCAAGGAATCTGGAGGAATTTCAGTGCGTAAAGGACAAGGGCGCAAGCCTCAGGTGAACAACCGTGATCTCCGATCCCTCAGGCGACACTGCATCAAGAATCCTCATTCATCTAAAAGCCAGATCACCACATGGGCTCAGGACTACTGCGGCAAACCTTTGTCAAGTACCACAATACGTAGTTACATCCACAAATGCCAGTTAAAACTGTACTGTGCCAAAAGGAAGCCCTATATTAACAGTGTCCAGAAGCGCCGTCGACTTCTCTAGGCTCAGAGGATGGACCATCAGACAGTGAAAATGTGTACTGCGGTCAGATGAATCAGTATTTCAGGTATTTTTTGGAAGAAATGGACGCCGTGTGCCTCAGACCAAAGAAAAAAAGGATCATCCAGACTGTTACCAGCAACAAGTCCAAAAGCCAGGGTCTGTCTTGGTATGGGGTTGTGTCAGTGCCCTTGGCAAAGGTAACATGCACTTCTGTGATGCACCATTAATGCTGAAAAGTACATAGAGATTTTGGAGCACAATGTGTGTGTGTGTGTGTGTGTGTGTGTGTGTGTGTGTGTGTGTGTGTGTGTGTGTGTGTGTGTGTGTGTGTGTGTGTGTGTGTGTGTGTTAAATAAAGGTATAAATCAGCAGCTTGTGTTGACCCAGGTCATCCTGCTCTGATTGCACAGCACAGATTATTCTCTCTTCAATAGAGGTGCTGCTGTCATTATTAATGCTGTGTTTTCTTCAATAGAGGATCTGATGTCATCATAAATGCTGTATTTGTGCTGTTGTCCTCCAGGTGTTGCTGTGGAAACAGAAACCATCTGAGGGTTTGACCAATCAGACGAGCCCAGAGCTTTGGGACGAGTCCAGTCCTCTGGCCATTCAGGTGAGACATTTAATGTAGATATTTTTGAAAGAAGTCATTTCTTTTATGTGAAGTAAAACCTATTATTAGGTATTTTTAAAAAAAGTCAAATTATACTTCTGGCGGTGCAGTGGCGCAGTGGGTATCGCTGTCGCCTCACAGCAAGAAGGTTGCTGGTTCGAGCCTCGGCTGGGTCAGTTGGCATTTCTGTGTGGAGTTTGCATGTTCTCCCCGTGTTGGCGTGTGTTTCCTCCGGGTGCTCCGGTTTCCCCCACAGTCCAAACACATGCGCTATAGGTGAATTGGGTAAGCTAAATTGGCCGTAGTGTATGTGTGTGAATGGGAGTGTATGGGTGTTTCCCAGTGATGGGTTGCAGCTGGAAGGGCATCCGCTGCGTAAAACAAATGCTGAATAAGTTGGCGGTTCATTCCACTGTGGCGACCCCTGATTAATAAAGGGACTAAGCCGAAAAGAAAATGAATGAATGAATTATACTTCTATCAAAAACAAGCAACTGGCATCTTGGTATTTAGTTTTATTTATTATTTTAGCTAGTTGTCAAATAAATAAAGGTTTTTTTTTTTAAATTTAATTTAATTGTAAATCTTGCATTAAAATGACTAGACATAAAAAAATTCAAATGTACCAAATTAACAAAACATGAACTAATATAAAGATGAAATAAAAATAATCAGTAATAATCAAATATATAAAAAAATTTAATATATTGTTTAGTATTTGAGAATGTTTAGATATTTGTACTGGCAAGCTTAAAACAATGTGTTTACTTTTGATCAACTTAATGCATGTGTGTGTGCGCGTGTGTGTGTGTTCAGCTCAGCTGTGTGTGGTCTCTGTCTGCTCCTGTGTCTCCATCAGTGGTGTCTCCGTCTCACGGTGCGGCTCCATCTCTGGCTCTTAGTACTCCTCCAGCTCCTCATCGTGCTCCTCCTCTGTGGGGCCCCGGGGCCGACACCGCTACATCTCCACTGCTGTCGATGGAGCTGTTTGTCAGCGAGGCGTTCCAGCAGAGAACTGTCGGGCCCTGCGTCATTAGTGCCCACGAGCGAGTGTATGTGCAGGTCAGTCAGTGTCTACATTTACATTTACACAAATAATCAGATAGCAATCAGATTCAAAAAGTTCATGTAAACATCTCAGGCCATATCCACACATACACGGGTATTTTTATGAACCGTTTCCCCCGCCTTTGTTTTAAAAACAACAACACATGAAAACGCAAAAAATAGTCTGTGATGCATGTTAAGCGCACGCCGAAACAACAGGGGGCGATAATGACACTTTTATGCTGGAAAATGTTCTTGTTTTGTTGAATATCACTTGGGAAATCTTATAGGGCTAATAATATTGCCTTCAGCTACATGTTCTGTGAGAGAAACAAATGTTTTTGAATCAGAATTAGAATCAGAAAGAGCTTTATTGCCAGGTTTGTTCACACATACGAGGAATTTGTTTTGGTGACAGAGCTTCTACAGTGCAACAGAATTACAGAGACAGGACAAAAAACAGATCATAAATATATTTAAAAAATAAAAGTTGTAGTGAATGCAAATATACAAATTGACAAGTGTATGTACAGGAATATTACTATATACAACGTTATATGGCAGCTGTTATGTGCAAATTAGCATGTAAAATATGTTGTTAAATAAGTGTTTATGTGTATAAAAAGTGTATAGCAAGTAGTGATGTTTGTTCCATAATTACTATTCGACGTAGTCTTCGGAGGTCGGATTTGGTAGCTGAGCTAAACCAGACAGTTATTGAAGTGCAGAGGACTGATTCAATGATGGAAGTGTAGAACTGTTTCAGCAGCTCCTTTGGAAGGTTGAACTTCCTCAGCTGACGAAGGAAGGAAAGGAAAGGAAAGGAAAGGAAATCAACTATTGTGAGAGAGCGCAAATATTTTAGTTCAATCATTTTGTCAGAATGCAAAGTAAGTTTCTCATGGAAGTACTAGCTTAGCAAGAAAATACCATTGTTTAGTATAGTAATGCAATAGTTAGCGATAAAATGATTATTCTGTCTTTTGGCTGCCGTTATCAGTTTCACACTGTTTGTTTTTCTTTTCTGAAAGTCTTGATAACGCCATCATGGAGTTTTTCTGTTATTATTATCAGCAAATAGGATTGTAAATAGATGATTTGTTGTAGTCTCCCATTCACTGCGCTCTAGGTTTACCCAACTATGACGACTTCTGCTGCTGAGAAACACGCAAATGTGAACAGGGTCCATATAATATGATAATGAGCCTTGTTTCTCTGTGTCTCGGTCAGATCTCAGTGGACTCTTCTTCTGCGCTGGAGGCCGTGGAGCTCCAGTCGTGTTTGGTTTCTCCTCTCTCAGATCCGCAGGCTCACAGCGGCTGGCCCGTCATTAAAGGTCTTGTCAAGTGCTTTGAAGTGTGCATTTTTTTTATTCGATGTTTGACGTAATCTCAAGTGAAACATGAATACAGGGCGGGACATAGCGTAGCTCTTCCCCTTTTACAAAAACAGCCAATAGTGTTTTGATTTTATCACAGCTCTGCCAGTGAGAGTGATTGAGCTCAAGTGCATCAAATGAAAAGCCAATGAGAAGAAAGGGGCGGGGCATGTCAGACACTAGAGAGCATTTGATTGGTCAGAAGGTTTGATGAGAAACTGAAGTATGAGATGACTTCAAAAAACATTGATCATTTAGTCAGAAGTGACAAACTGTGCTCTTTGGATGTTTATATCAGGTTTATATCTTCTAAATGCAAATTTTGGAGCACACTCACTTATATATACCCCTAAGACTAACAGACTGAATCTAACATCTCAAAATGTTTATTTTAATTTCACAAGACTCCTGCCCGTCCGACAGCTCCTTCAGCTTGACCCTCAGAGAAAGCACAGATGATGATGGAGGAGCGGATGATGAAGATGACAAAGATGAAGAGGAAAACAAAAGAAAATCTCATCCATTCTCCCGCTGGAGACACACCGAGAGCCGCAGTGCAGACGATACTGCCAGAGGCTTTAAACACAAGTATATATGCAGCATTTTACATTATAGAGCTAAGGTTACACAGACTGCACTGCACAAATAAGGCTGTTCTTACTTCGTATTTGTGTCTTATTTCTAGACTAAATATCTAAACTTTCTTAAATCAAGAAGCATTTGATTTGTTTTCAGAAATAATGAGTCAAAATCAAGTGAGTTTTTCCTTAAAACAAGCCAAATAATCTGCCAATGGGGTAATGGGGCAAAATTAATCTTGTTTTCGGTTTGAAATGAGATTATTTTACTCATCCCGCTCGCTGTCAGATTATTTTGATTGTTTTAAGGAAAAACTCACTTAATTCTGACTTACAACCTCAAATCCAAAAAGTTGGGACAGTATGGAAAATGCAAATAAAAAAAGAAAGTAGTGATTTCCAAATTTACTTTGACTTGTATTTGATTGCAGACAATACAACAAACATAATTTAATGTGTACCTCGTGATTTTTATTGTTTTTTTAATAATAAACACTTATTCCAGTTTTCGTTCTTGCAACACATTTAAAAAAATTTGAACAGTAAAGCATTTACCACTTTGTAATGTTGCCATTCCTTTTCACAACACTTAAAAGACGTTTAGGGACTGAAGACACCAAGTGATGAAGTGTTTCGGGGGTAATTTTGTCCCATTCTTCCTACAAACAAGTCTTAAGGTGGGCAACAGTATGGGGTCTTCATTGTCGCATTTTGCGTTTCAAAATGCACCACACATACTTTATTGGAGACAGGTCGGGACTGCAGACAGGCCAGTCCAGTACCTGTATCCTCTTCCTCCGCAGCCAGGACTTTGTAATGTGTGCAGAATGTGGTTTTGCATTGTCTTGTTGAAATATGCATGGGCGTCCCTGGAAAAGAAGACAGCATATTGTGCTCCAAAATCTCAAATGAAATGAAGTTGACCGGATATTTTGTGTTCATATTGTCTGCAATGAAATACAAGTTAAAGTAAAAAAGTATTTCCATACTGTCCCAACTTTTTCTCATTGGGGTTGTATTATTTCCGCAGTGCAGACGATACCGCCAGACGCATTAAACATAAGAGACCGAGAGCAAGGAAAGCTGAGCGGAGGAGACGAAACGATGATGAAGACCGGAGTTTAAACACACTGCGCTTCAGCTTCGTCCTGCGGCCCGTCTTTAATAACTCCATTCAGTTCCTGCACTGCCGGCTGCATGTGTGTGACGCGGACAAGGGGCCGTCAGGGGCCGCAAAACACACCTGTGCTGACGGACATCCAATACCTGCTCTCACTCACATACCGGCTTCACAAAAGGTACTTATGATTACTTAAAGGGAAGCTATTATGCAAAAATCACTTTTATAAGGGGTTTAAACACAGTTGTGTGGCAGCAGTGTGTAAATATATCCCACCTCTAATGGTAAACATTTATTAATTACATTTTTTATAATCAGACTTGATAAAAACAGTCTGCTGAAACTGTTTGATTGACATTCTCCCTTTGTACGTGTCATCAGAGGGGGAAAGCCCCGCCTATTAGTGACATCATCTCTCACTCATTAGCATATAAACAGCCTTGAGTGAGAAATAGCCATCTGGCGGGGTCTGGTGGGAGCACTTTTACCTTAGCTTAGCTTAGCATAAATCATTGAATCGGATTAGACCATTAGCATCTCGTTCAAAAATGACCAAAGACTTTTGATAATTTTCCTATTTAAAGCTTAACTCTTCTTTAGCTACATCATGTATTAAGACAGACAAAACAATGTTCTGTTGCTATTTTCTAGGCCGATATGGCGAGGAACTATACTCCTATTTTAGCAAGTAGTAGTAAAAGTAATATTTAAACTAAATATAATTACACTTTCGAAAATTAGCTTCAACAACATTTACTACTTAAATCCCCCTGGAATCATGAGTGTTAAACTGTTTATTCATGTGTTTGTGTTCGTTACAGTGTAAGGACAGAAATCTGTCGCGGCCCGTATTGGTCACATATCCTGCTGGCTTTCTGGCGCCCCCTGCTGGTAGGTAAACATCACTGCAGATGTATTCGCATGCATATTAATGTTCAACATAACTTGGAATTGATGTGTTTGTGTGTGTGTTTATAGGTAAACTTGCTCAAACGCCTGCTGAGATGTCAGGACAGGCTCCGTCACCCACCGGTGCGTCTTCCGTTGTTTAATATAATCATTCTTTTTGGGTCATAACAGACTTTGCAAGTCATATATTATACACATTATTTTGCAAAGCATTTGATTTGACCATACAACTATTTAACAGTATCTATAGATGTAAATAAATGAAAGTACTGTAATCTTCAACCAGTTTGTTGAATATCCAGATGTATACCATACTTAGACAAATGTATTTCTGTTTGGTTGTATTCAGGGCTTGACATTAACTTTTTTGATCACCAGCCACTGTGGCTAGTAATTTTCCAATGTTACTAGCCACTTGCCATTTGCACTAGCCACAATTTTGTTGTTGTGAAAATATATTTTATATGCATAAATTTGACTTTGACATGCTAAAATGACTTGATTTAGATTTTTGTTATGTCCACATGCCTCCTCGTTCATTTCACTTTTTGTGTGTGTTGTGTATGAGCTTGCTTAATGTGCTTGAGCAAATGGGTCATTGTTTCATAGTGTCGCATTGCAATTAGTTTTTATTTCACATGACCTTTCAGAGCTCAAAATTAAGGATTTACCAAATTTATCTCTGACCACACCAAAAATAAATAAATATAATTATTTCTTAGCCACAAATGTTAAATGTGTCAAAACAAGCAAAATATAGCTGTATACTATACTTTTTAATTTAACGAAACATTTCTTTAAAAAAAACAAAAAACAATTGACAATAATTATTGTCATGTATCTAAAACTATGCACAGTAGTCTGTCCTGGCTAAAGATCTCAGATCCCCAGTTAACTACACATAAATGGGGAGTTAATCTGCTATTAAAGCAATGTTATTGTAAAAATTATTATTCAACCATATATACAAACATAACTGTAAGCAAAAGAAAGCATGTGAAAAACATAACGGTTAATGTTAGGCCCATTAATATTCTGTTCAAAGAATGGTCAAAGCGAAAGCGGCATCTGCTGCTGCTTACAAAAAGACAAATCTGGAGCTCTTGAAAACAGCAGGACTGTGGGTGCACGAGCATAACTTTGTCTAGTCTATTTCAAAGAGAACCAATCCCACCAGTTGCGTTTCCAGGCGCGATTGACGCAAGGAAACGGGAGCGCGCACGCGTTTTAAACAGTTGCGCGCATCACATCACCTGTGCAAGCGAGTGATCATCCTCTCATTCGGTATTCACCTGCTTTCTTTTGCTCGCTCGAACATAATTCGTTTTGACAGTCCTGCTGCTTCTCGATTCTAAGATCACATTTGCACGAATATTGGGCCATCTTTATTGTCGAACCCTGCTTTTAAGAAAACTACAATTTAAAAAAAAATTTCAACCAGCCAAAGTGGCTAGTGGGAGTGTCTGTCTAACCCGGCACAGCTGAAATCTACCCACATTTGGCCGGTTGGCATGTGTTTATGTCAAGTCCTGGTTGTATTATAGTAATTCTGGTAAACATTTGTGTGTGTGCGTGCGTGCGTGCGTGTGTGTGCACGTGTGTGTGTGTGTGTGCTTGTTTATGTGGTTTATACATTTGTATAATGACATGGGTATGACCTAGCAATTACAGCGTTGATGTGGTTTATGAGGACATGCCTTGTCCCATTGTTATTGAAAACGGTTTAAAATCATATTTAACAGGGTTTTTTTCACATGTGAGTGTTGGGTTTAGGGGTAGAGGTGGAGTAAGGCAGCTAGCTCTCTTCAACTCTCACATGGTCGCCCACTGAAGCTAAGCAGGGCTGCGCCCGGTCAGTATCTAGATGGGAGACCACATGGGAAAGCTAGGTTGCTGCCAGAGGTGGGGTTAGTGAGGCCAGCAAGGGGCACTCAACCTGCGGCCTGTGTGGGTCCTAACGCCCCAGTATATTGATGTGGACTCTGTACGACTCAGTGAGCACCGTCTTTCAGATGAGATGTTAAACTGAGGTCCTGACTCTCTGTGGTCATTAAAAATCCCAGGATGTCCTTTGTAAAAGAGTAGGGGTTTAATCCTGGCCAAATTTGCCCACTGGCCTCTGTCCATAATGGCCTCCTAACCATCCCCATATCATAATTGGCTTTATCACTCTGTCTCCTCTTCACCAATCAGCTGGTGTGTGGTGTGCGGTCTGGCGCAATATGGCTGCCGTTGCGTCATCCAGATGGATGCTGCACACTGGTGGTGGATGAGGAGATTCCCCCAAAAATGTGTAAAGCGCTTTGAGTGTCCAGAAAAGTGTTATATAAATGTAAGGAATTATTATTATTTATTAGATAAGATAGCTGTGTGTGCATTGATTACCATATGTATAACCACAGTTTTACAACAAACACCATGGTTAAACTATGGTTAGTGTGGTAAAACCATGGTGGATTGGTTGTTTTCATGTACATTTACTCATTTACAGATGCTTTTATTCATATTGAGCCAACAGAAATCAGCAATATGTAGATGCTATGACCAGTCTAAGTTTGATTAGCAGGTTTTATTTACCATGGTAACCACAGTAATCATGATTTTATGTGTTTTATTAATAGTAAAACCATGATTAGTTACATGTTAGTAACCACTACAGTAGCCATGTGTTGATGTTTTTGTTGTTGTTGGTTTGTTTGTGTTGTTTTTTGTTTTGTAGTAAATCATGGTTATTTTTCATAAGCGATAAGTGTATATTTGTCATCAAAAGCCTTGTGCATTCACATTAAAAAAGCCCAAATGATTGTGGTTTGCTTGTGTTCAGGCGCAGTGGAAGGCTCTGTGCTGCTGGTGGTGTTTGCTGCTTTTCTGATGGGTTTGTGTCTGATGGGGGCGCTGTGGTGCATCTACACACACACCGGTACAAACACACAAAACCACCACTATATGCCTATATGTGCAACACAGACTCATTTTGATAGTCAAAAATGTCCTGAAAACTATCTAAAACCCGTTACTATCTAA
>CAIGQV010019355.1:6523839-6535185 GCA_903798115.1 Danio jaintianensis
CCTTTAAGAGTTTCTGTGTTCTGTTGAACACAAAAGAAGATATTTTGGAAACTATTAGAAAAAACTATAGTATTTTCCTAAAATATGTAATAAATTTTTTGTATGATTGAATATATTATGAATAAATGTACGTTATATCACAAAACTGGCAGATTGTTTTTGAATAATTGGTCAATTAAACATATTTGCCATACATTTCTAAGAAAATAAACCCCAAACTGAATATTTTATGTGAAATATTTCCATTCATGTTCACTTTTTACCATTTCTTTTATCGCTTATTAATCATTAGGATGCATTAACTTGAGGTTAATTACTTATTTCTTATTTTCAGATCAATTTAATAAGATTAAAGAAAAAGTTCACCCCCCCAAAAAAGAAAATTATGTCATCATTTACTCATCCTTTACTTTTCACAAACCAGTTTGAGTTTGAACACAAAAGAAGATATTTTGAAGAATGTTGGAAACCAGTAACCATTGACTTCCATAGTAAGAGAAAGAAATACAATGGAAGTCAATGGTGACCATTTTCTAACATTCTTCAGAATATCTTCTTTTGTGGTAAACAGAAGAAAGAAACTCGTAGATGTTTGGAAAAACTTGAGGGGGAGTAAATAGTGAGTAAATATAATTTTTGGGGGATGAACTGTCCCTTTAAGGAATACATGATATAAAAAAATAGCTTTATTCAGAGTGTAATAGAATGATCAGTTTATTCTATACTGTAGACTCTGCTTTCCTGTAGCTCAAATAGTACAGCATGGCATTAACAATGGGTATTAAACGTGCAGTATTCAATGTAGTGGATTTTGGATATCTTCCGATAAAAGCCAAATGCATAAATGTGAGCCTGGACAACAAAATTAGTTGTTTTTACACAATTATAAAATTATACATCATCTGAAAGCTGAATAAATAAGCTTTTCATTGATGTTTGGTTGTTAGGACAGGATAATATCTGTCTGAGGTTCAACTATTTGAAAATCTTAAAAACAAAGCAAAAATCAAATATAAAATGTTTGTGAGCTCGATTGGATACAAACATAAGGTTTATTCAGGGATAGTTCACCTAAAAATAAAATCTACTCACTATTTACTCTCCCTCAAGTTTTTCCAAACCTTTATGGGTTTCTTTTTTCTATTGAACACAAAAGAAGATATTTCGAAGAATGCTGAAAACATGTAACCATTGACCTTCATAGTAGGGAAAAAAAATGAAAGTCAATGATTACAGGTTTCCAACATTCTTCAAAATATCTTCTTTTGTGTTCAACAGAAGAAAGAAACTTAAACTGGTTTGTGAAGTGATGAAAGGATGAGTAGATGATGACAGAATTATGAACTATTTCTTTAATCTTGTTAAATTTCTCTGACAATAAGTAGTTTTGCACCTCAAGTTAATGTATCCTAAGGATTAATTTGTGATAAAAGACATGGTAAAAATTAAACATGAACGCAAATTCATTTTTTTCTTCGAAATTTATGGTACACACTCAGAAATAAGGGTAAACTTTTGTACCACACAGGTGGACATTAGTACCTTTAAGGTACACTTTTGTTCCTCGAAGTTTCTCTTTTGTACTTTTAAGATTTACTTTTGTACCTTTAAAGTACTATGAGGGACACATTTGTACTTTTTAGGTGTTCATTTAAACATTTAAGGACCTTTTAGGAACAAAAATGTATGCCCCAGTGACAGGTTTTGTACCTTGTGTAAATTTGAGTGTAAATATGTTTAATTAACTTATTCGTAACATCAAGAATTCAGTCAGCTGTATGATATAATGTACATTTATTCATAATATATTCAATCATAAAAGGATTTAGGGACATACTTTAGGAAACTACTATAAATCTGAATCATTAAGGAATATATTAAATGTACATTATTCCAAATGGAATAAGATTATTGGTGTGTGTGTGTGTGCGTGCGTGTGTGTGTGTGTGTGCATACGTGTGCGTGTGTGTTTTGTAATATGTAGAAAGCTATGAAACAAATTATGAAATAGCATTATATATATAGTATCTAGGTTCTTATGAAGGTTCTTGCAAAATCTTGGAGGGATTGAACAATGCTAAATTTGCCATATATAGTGTGTGTGTGTGTGTGTGTGCGTGTGTGTGTTTGTGCATGTGTGTATGTGTGTGTGTGTGTATTTATTCAGCCTAAAATGACTGGTTTTCTGGAAAACCCATAGTATAAATGTACATTATTCCAAATGTAACAGAATTATTGGTATATATATATATATATACCGAATAATGCTATATTTGCCATATATAGTGTGTGTATGTGTGTGTATATATATATATATTCAGCCTAAAATGACTAGTTTTGTGAAAAGCCCATAGTATTATTTGTTTCAGTTCTTGTGTTCTGCTGTAAAATTACACACAAAACAATTCTAAAACTATCAAAATTGTTAATTATAATGATTATTTTTTTTAATTTCAAGAACTACTGGACTCCTTCAACTTATTAGAGTCTTATACAGAGAGCAGTTAAATGTAAAAACAGTTTATTTATTTGGACATTTATGTATTGAATCATGTCGTGTAGAAATTTATGGTCAATTTTGAATTTAAACACACACAAAAAAATGAAGTAGAGAACTCTAAAACTCCTAAAAACTGTACTTGTACTGGACGTAACTGTTTAATTTATAAGAGAAGCATGTGAAAGTTGAGCACTAACCGGTGTTTGTTGATGATCTGAGTTTTCAGGTCTTCATTAGATCATGATCATCATCTTCATCAGTGTGTCTGAGCTGCTCTGGATGAAGAATGAGTCATAAAAGAGTAATAATCTGTATACGAGGAGCTGTGAGAAACACTGCTGTTCGTGAGACCGCACACACACACACACACACACACTGCGTGATTTCTCATCTGCTTTGCTTTTTGATTTCAGCCTGTGTACGAGGGGAGATTACCCAGCATTCTGAGGGACAGAAATATTGTAGTTTTCTTGTTTGCATGTTGCATCATCACAGCAAGTACAGATCTAATTCTCTATTTAATTCTATTTGAAAGTCATTTATTTATTTGTTGTTGTTTTTGTTATTGCTTTCCTCATCAGCATTGCACACGGCATAATCTGAATTTAATATTATTTATTGTATTACTTGTATTTTATGAGTTTAACAGTCATAAAAGTGTGTTATTATTAACAATGTTACGTTTTATCATTTAATAAATTGAATCATTTTATTAAATTGAATCATTAAAGGGCGACACGGTGGCTCAGTGGTTAGCACTGTCGCCTCACAGCAAGAAGGACGCTGGTTTGAGCCTCGGCTGGGCCAGTTGGCATTTCTGTGTGGAGTTTGCATGTTCTCCCCATGTTGGCGTGGGTTTCCTCTGGGTGCTCCGGTTTCCCCCACAGTCCAAACACATGCGCTATAGGTGAATTGATGAACTAAATTGGCCGTAGTGTATGTGTGTGAATGAGTGTGTATGGGTGTTTCCCAGTACTGGGTTGCAGCTGGAAGGGCATCTGCTGTGTAAAACATATGCTAACATCTGATAAGTTGCCGATTCATTCCACTGTGGCGACCCCTGATGAATAAAGGGACTAAGCTGAAGGAAAATTAATGAATGAATAGTACAATCTGTTATACATTTTAATAGCAGTTTGACAATTGGAGTCAGAATTAAAGTTTAATGCTTCTAACAAAATCAGCAATAAAAAAATTTACTTTTATATACAAAAAATATAATATTCATTCATTCATTTTCTTTTCAGCTTAGTCCCTTTATTAATTTGGGGTCGCCACAGTGGAATGAACCACCAACTTATCCAGCATCTGTTTTACACAGTGGATGCCCTTCCAGCTGCAACCCAACAATTTAGTTCATCCATCCAGAGGAAACCCACACCAACACAGGCAGAACATGCAGACTCCACACAGAAATGCCAACTGGCCCAGCCGGGACTCGAACCAGTGACCTTCTTGCTGTGAGGCGATCGTGCTACCCACTGCGCCACCGTGCAGCCTATATAATATTAATAGTAAATGATAATAAAAATAATTAAATTCTAATTCTAAAACAATTTATTTCCGTTGATGTTGTTGCTACTTTCCCTATCAGCATCGTACACTACATAATCTGAATTTAATATCATTATTTATTGTGGTATTTTATTAGTTTAACAGTCATAATAGTGTGTTATTATTAACAATGTTGCATTTTATCATTTAATACATGTAATCAGTTTAAAATTATAATTATTTACAATCTGTTATTACTTTTTTTTATAGGATTTTGACAATTGGAGTCAGAATTTGGTGCTCCGGACTAATTCAGCAATAGAAAAAAGTTCTTTTATATGAAAACAAAACTAATATTAATAGTAAATAATACAATTATAATACTAAAAGAATCTATTTTGGTTGTTGTTATTGTTGTTATTATTACTTTCCTCATCAACATTGTGTAATCTGAATGGAATATCATTATTATTTCCTGTATTTTGTTAGTTTAACAGTAATCAGTAGTGCGTTGTTGTTATTAATAATCATGTAATAATCATGCACTATACAATCATATTTATGTATAAATGTGTAAATTGTTATTATTTATTTTAATAGCAATTTGACAAGTGGTGTTAGTGGTGAAGTTCGTTCCTCGCCGCTGTCGCCACTGGCTTGCATGGTTCGGGACCTGTAGAGCTGCGCATCGATGGATTTGCTCTTCAGTGTTTGGACTCTCAGCAGTGAAAATTAAACCACACTGAACTGAACTTAAACTCTAAAAACTGAACGGACACCATTCCAATTCACTATAATCTTCTATGTGAAGCTGCTTTGACACAATCTACATTGTAAAAGCGCTATAGAAATAAAAATGAATTGAATTGAATTGAAGTTAAGTGCTTCCAACACAATAAGCAATATAATGAACCAATAAATATAATGGGAAAACAGGCAATATATAGATATGATCATGATAATGTATCATTTGCATTTATTTAAATAATGCATTACTTTGAAATGAGAGGACCACCAATTAATGTTTGAGAAATACTATTAAAGTTAATGGGGTGGGTGGTTAATAAAGTTTAGTAGTCTATTTGAAAAATGTATGAAAATATATTTTAAAAATCTTATTTAAACATTAATATTGTTCAGAATCTCTATGAATGTTGGGTTAAAAATTACATTAAGGTGACAAGATTTGAAAGGGAAAACACAAGATGGAACAGACTGGTTAATTTAAACGAGCTCCTCTTCTCCCTCCTCCTCAAACTCTCCCTCCTCCTCGGCAGTGGCATCCTGGTACTGCTGGTACTCGGACACCAGGTCGTTCATGTTGCTCTCGGCCTCTGTGAACTCCATCTTATCCATGCCTTCACCGGTGTACCCATGCAGGAAAGCCTTGCGCCTGAACATGGCCGTGAACTGATCTGAGATGCGCTTGAACAGCTCCTGGATGGCGGTGCTGTTGCCAATGAAGGTGGCGGCCATCTTGAGGCCTCGTGGCGGGATGTCGCAGACGGCGGTCTTGACGTTGTTGGGGATCCACTCGACGAAGTAGCTGCTGTTCTTGTTCTGAACGTTAATGGGGGATAAATATGGATAAAACCATCTAACCAGGGGTTAAGATGGGCTAATAATTTAATAAATAAGCGGTTGGTTTTGTCCATATTTTACTCTTTTGTGTTAAAGTATCACCACTTTTTTTGTTTATTTTATATTATTTTGCTTTATATATTTATATAAAGTTTATATTATATTATTAAATTAGAAAATGTTGTTACCATCATGTGCAATGAGTAAATCTTAATTTTTGAGTCTTTTAAATCTGTGTTTGTAGAATATTCTGAGGTAAAATGTAATTTAAACGATATCAAAACAGCATAAAGATGTTCCTTCACCTTTACTTTACATTGTTTTTTTAATGGTTTTTCCCCCCCCCATTATGAGCTAAAATGCAATTCAGCTACATATTAAAACAGCATAAAGATGTTACTTCACTTCACATTGTTTTTTCTTCTTCTTTAGGATTAACACAGTAATTGAAAAATAAAATATGGACAAAAACAACCAGTGGGCTTAAGATGGGCTATTAGTTTAATAATAAATAAATAAAAAACAGTTGGTTTTGTCCATATTTTACTCTTTCGTGTTGAAATAACACCATTTGTAGAGTGTATTTTATACTTTTGATCATTTGCTTAATTCTACATAATCAAAGTATCCTTTTTTGAGTTATTGTTGTGTTGTTAGAAATGTGCAATGAATAAATCTTAATTTTGCGCCTTATAAATCTGTGTTCAAACACACTTTATTGAATATTCTGAGCTCAAATGTAATTCAAACTACATATCAAAACAGCATGAAGATGTTCCTTCACCATACTTTACATTGTTTTTGTTTTCCTATTCTGAGCTTAAATGTAATTTAAACTATATCAAACAGCATAAAGATCTTCTTTCGCCTCACTTTACATTGTTTTGTCTTTTCCTTTTTTGTTTTGTCTTTTCCTTTTCTTAACTAGAATGTAATCCAAACTACATATCAAACAGCATAAAGATCTTCCTTCACCTCACTTTACATCTTTTTTCTTCTTCAATCTTTCACATGCAGACACTTTTTTTCCTACCAAACCACTTTCAAGAAAGCATTGCATTGTTTCGAGTTCCTAGAAAGATGCAAAGCCAAAACACAGTCGGAGATCAATGCGCCGAGCGAAGCCCCCCGTCCCTCCGTCTCCCCCCGGAGCTCCAGCGTCTGCAGCCGCAAGCCCACCCCGCTGCAGGTGCTCCGCGCCCGGGCTGCAGACCGCAGAGCGCCGCTCTGGAGAACCAGAGATCTGATCGCGACGCCTGAATCCTGATAGATGAGGCTTCTTTTGCGGCGCGTTTCTGCTTCATCTGAGAGAGATTCGCCAGCTGTGCGGGTCAGGAAAGAACAAAACATCACTGCTTAGCTTTCTTTACATGTGTTTGATTTCATTTATGTGCTTAAATGTGAGGTTTTATACACACGTCTGCACAATACGCTGTATATTTGAGTCACAAATGTCCTATTTGTGAACATGCGTTTTTTTAAAGCTCACTTCAACGACGGTATATATAATGAGAAAATCTACAATAATATAGTTTGATATATAAATGAATAATATAAATGAATATAAAATAATTAATTAATAATATTAGAAGAAAATATAGAAACTGCTCTCATGAAGCTGCATTCACCGCAAAACATCAATATATAGTATTGTACTCTATCTTACAGTGTAAAAAATGCCGGGTTATTTCAACCCAATTCTGGGGGACTAATAGGGGACTAACCCAACTGCTGGGTTAATTCTTTTTAATTAAATAAATAGGACCAAATTTAACCCAATGTTTGGGTTAGTCCATATTTTACCCAACTTGGGTTTAAATAACCTAGCATTTCTTAGAGTGTATTATTTCTCTCAAGCGCACCACTGAAAACGAAAGTAAAAGTATGATAAGTGTAGGCTTAATGAGAGTTCTGTGTCTTTATTTAAATAATCGTAATGAATTCTTTCCCCTATTCTGTCGACTCGCCCGCCCACGTGTCTCCTGGGTCTGTGGTCTGAGCTGTTACTTCAAAGAAAAGCCTTTTTTTTTTTTTTTGCTTGGTGACAGTTGTTAAAGTAAGCCAGTAGTGCGCAGATGCAGCTATAATTATAGCTATACTAAGCTTAAGCTTTATTCACAGACTGAAATGTAAATCTTAGTAGTTTCAGCTGAATGAAACATGCGCTGACTGATCTTAAAATATCTCTGCCTTTGTTAACCTCAAATCAGAAAAGGTTGGGACAGTATGGAAAACGCAAATAAAAAAGAAAGTAGTGATTTCTAAATTCACTTTGACTTGTATTTAATTGCTGACAATACAACAAACATTATTTAATGTGTTCCTCATGATTTTTATTGCTTTCTTTTTCAAAATTAACACATTCCAATTTTGGTTCTTGCAACACATTTTTAAAAAGAGTTGTACAGTAAAGCATTTACCACTTTGTAATGTTGCCATTCCTTTTCACAACACTTAAAAGACGTTTAGGGACTGAAGACACCAAGTGATGAAGTGTTTCAGGTGTAATTTTGTCCCATTCTTCCTGTGAACAAGTCTTAAGGTGGGCAACAGTACTGTTTCTTCATTGTCGCATTTTGCGCTTCAAAATGTGCCACACGTTCTATATTGGAGACAGGTCGGGACTGCAGGCAGGCCAGTCAAGTGCCTGTATCCTCTTCCTCCGCAGCCAGGACTTTGTAATGTGAGCAGAATGTGGTTTTGCATTGTCTTGTTGAAATATGCATGGGTGTCCCTGGAAAAGAAGGCAGCATATTGTGCTCCAAAATCTCTATGTACTTTTCAGCATTAATGGTGCATCACAGAAGTGCAAGTTACCTTTGCCAAGGGAACTGACACAACCCCATTCCATGACAGACCCTGGCTTTTGGACTTGTTGCTGGTAACAGTCTGGATGATCCTTTTCTTTTTTTTCCAGAGTACACGGCGTCCATTTCTCCAAAAAAATACCTGAAATACTGATTCATCTGACCACAGTACACGTTTCCACTGTGTGATGGTCCATCCCAGACGCCTCCGAGCCCAGAGAAGTCGACAGCGCTTTTGGCACAGTACAGTTTTCACGGCCATTTGTGGATGTAACTACGTATTGTGGTACTTGACAAAGGTTTGCCGCAGTAGTCCTGAGCCCATGTGGTGATCTGGCTTTTAGATAAAGGAGGATTCTTGATGCAGTGCCGGCTGAGCGATCGGAGATCACGGTTGTTCAGCTTAGGCTTGCGCCCTTGTCCTTTACGCACTGAAATTCCTCCAGATTCCTTGAATCTTTCAATGATGTTCTGCACTGTTGAAGGTGAAATATCCAAATGTCTTCCTATCTTTCTTTGAGGAACATTGTTTTTAAACATTTCTCACGTATTTGTTGGCAAACTGGTGATCCTCGGCCCATCTTTGCTCCTAAAGGACTAGACCTTTCTTAGATGCTGCTTTTGTACCAAATCATAATTACAATCACCTGTTGACATCACCTGTCCAAATCACATCATTATTTCACCAGTTTACCTGATTACTAGCCCTAAACTGCTCTTGGCCCAACTTTTTTGGAGTGTGTTGCAGGTCTGAATGACAGGAAAGGATGTATATTTACAAATCAAATAAAGTTGACCAGACAAAACATGAAATATTTTGTGTTCATATTGTATGTAATGAAATACAAGTCAAAGTAAATCTGGAAATCACTACCTTCTTTTTTTATTGGCGTTTTTCATACTGTCCCAACCTTTTCTGATTTGGGGTTGTAGGTATGTTATATGAGAGACTTACTAAACAAGTGGATCTAATTGCACTGTAAATCTTAAATAAAAGTGTGTTTTTTTTAATTAAGGAATATATTATATATTTTTAAACATTTACAATGTTCTTTTAAATTTTTGTAATTTTTTTATAATAATTGGATTGTAATAATTATTGTCTGTGTGATTGTTTTTATTGTTTCTAAATAATGTGTTTAAAAAAACATCTCTTCTGCACTATTTGATTTATTTGGCTCTCAGAATATCTTGCTTTGCATTACACCTTCTTTGTGGTTGTAGTGAGAAAACAGAGGAAGAGTTTGAAACAAACGTGTCACTTTCTCACGACCCGCCTTCTGTTTTCTCTCGCAGAGTTTTCTGCTGTCTATCTGTATCTGAGGCCCAAACGATGGCTTTTCAGCTTTCAAAATCAGGTGCATGTGAAATCACATTGTAAATAGGCTCTTTTTATCACAGCAAGTGTCGTCTTTTAAAGGGATAGTTCACCCGAAAATGAAAATTGACTCAACTTTATGAGTTGTTTTATTTCTGCTGAACACAAAAGAAGATATTGAGAATAGCCATTGACTTCCATAGTAGAACAATTATTCATTCATTCATTTTTTTTTGGCTTAGTCCCTTTATTCATCAGGGGCCACAGCGGAATGAACCGCCAACTTATCCAGCATATGTTTTACACAGCGCATGCCATTCCAGTACACAGCGCATGCCATTCCAGCTGCAACCCAGTACTGGGAAACATCCATACACACTCATTCACACTCATACACCATGGCCAATTTAGTTTACCCAATTCCCCTAAAGCGCATGTGTTTGGACTGTAGGGGAAACCGGAGCACCCGGAGGAACCCCACGCCAACACGGGGAGAACATGCAAACTCCACACAGAAATGCCAACTGGCCCAGCCGGGACTCGAACCAGCGACCTTCTTGCTGTGAGGCCACAGTGCTAACCACTGAGCCACTGTGTCACCCAGTAGGACAATTATTTAAATATAAAATGAAAGTCAATGGTTACTGGTTTCCAACATACTTCAAAGTATCTTCCTTTTGTGTTTTACCGAAGAAAGAACTCAAACAGGTTTGATGCAAGTGGAGGATGAGTAAATAAAGGTAGAATTTTCAGTTTTGGGTGATCTGTCCCTTTAAGAATAAAGCACAAAGACAGTGAGTAATGGTTTTATTTATGGAAAAATCAGGAGGAACCATAAAAAAATAAACAATTTAGTTGAAATTTTGTAGGTTGGAATTTATGTTTGCAAAACCTCATTTTGAATTTAAATGTATTATATTTCTATTCCTAAAGTTATTCGGAGACCAAACGCTTATTTTAATGGACATATCTGTTTAATAAAACTGTTATTTAATATTTCGCTTACATATTAATTTGAGTGTACTAATTTTTAGACTGTCAACTTAAAGGGGAGCTATTATGCCCCTTTTTACAAGATGTAAAATAAGTCTCTGATGTCTCTAGAGTGTGTGTGTGTGAAGTTTCAGCTCAAAATACCACGCTAATAATGTTTTCTAACTCTCTGAAACTGACCGTCTTAGGCTTTGATCCTAATTGTGGCATTTTGGTGACTGTCGCTTTAAATGCAAATGAGATTGTGCTCTTTTCAAAAGAGGGCGGAGCTACAAATGCCTGTGTGTCAGCATAATGGCTGCCTGTTTTAATGGTTTTAAAACAGGACTAACGTTATCTCTTGGAATTACAGTAGATACGGTGTGAAAACTAATGGCGGTAGGTTGCTTCTCACTCAGGGCTGTTTATGCTAAGTGCGCGGGGCTTTTCCCCCTCTGATGACACGTACAAAGGGAGAATGTCAATAAAAGTGTTTCTATAGACTGTTTTTATCAATCTGATTATAAAAGGTAAAATTATTTATTTTTATATTTAAACGTAATTTTTGCATAAACTTTGCATATATATGTGTGTGTGTATATATATGTGTGTGTGTGTATATATATGTGTGTGTATGTATATATATGTGTGTGTATGTATATATATGTGTGTGT
>CAIGQV010019355.1:6570185-6581928 GCA_903798115.1 Danio jaintianensis
AGGGTTGGTGTAGGGGTAGATGTTGATAAAATACAATTTAATGGGTAATTTAATAAATAATATGAATAATTCTCATTAACTTTAGGCCACAGCTCTATCCCTTCTAGCAACAACCACAAGTGAAAAACTTTTGCATGTTAAAAACAATCTAGATTAACATCAAACCAGCATAAAATCTGTAAATCCATACTTATATAAAACAATATGCATTAATTTACCAGGAAAAGCAGCTGGCTTTTGTGCATTCACGTATTGGTCTATAACTTGTCAATATCTAAAATAAACTTTTAAGTGCATTTTATTATGCCCTGTCTATTTGTATATGTAGGTTTTCCTTCAGGAAGAAGGTTTAATTTTAATATATCAACAAAATTAAACATCATTTATTGAGTGTTTAACTAATTTTCTGGACTTTTTAGCCACTTAGTGCATATTTAACTAGAAAATGACTCATTTACATATTTAAGCTCACATGCAAAATCTCAGAATATATGTAATAAAACATTTAGTCTTCATGTACTGGGATTAATCAAGTATGGCGATAGAGAAAAATAACAAAAACAAACATACTATGGAGGTCAATGGGGCAGCACGGTGGCACCGTGGGTAGCACGATCGCCTCACAGCAAGAAGGTCGCTGGTTTGAGTTCTGGCTGGGTCAGTTGGCATTTCTGTGTGGAGTTTGCATGTTCTCCCCGTGTTGGCGTGGGTTTCCTCCGGGTGCTCCGGTTTCCCCCACAGTCCAAACACATGCGCTATAGGTGAATTGGGTAAGCTAAATTGTCCGTAGTGTATGTGAGTGAATGAGAGTGTACGGGTGTTTCCCAATGATGGGTTGCAGCTGGAAGGCCATCCGCTGCGTAAAACATATGCTGGATAAGTTGGCGGTTCATTCCGCTGTGGTGACCCCAGATTAATAAAGGGACTAAGCCGAAAAGAAAATGAATGGATGGAGGTCAATGGAATTTTCAGGATATCTTCCTTCGTGTCAGTTTAATTTTAGTTAAAGTTTTAGCAATACTGTTGTGTGTGTTTGTCATTTTCGTTTGTATTAATGTTTTTTTTACCTTAAAATATTTTAGTGCATCAAGTTGAAATAACAAACAAAAACAAATCCAATGTTTCCTTCAGCAAAGAGTAAAATGAAAACTTTAAGTGCCATTTTATTTTGTCAATATGTGCTAATTGCCAATAATTAATGTTTTTTTCCTTTTTTAAATGTTATTCAATTTAATTTATTATAAAAAAAAATTTTAAAAGTGGCTTTATCCTGGTTTTATTTTTATACTGCTATTAAATCAGGGGTCAGGGTCAGTTCAACTAAATGATTTCCTCTTCATTTACTCACACTCAAGTAGTTTTAAACTTGTATGAATTTCTTCCTTCTTTTGAACAAAAAAAAAAAATAATAATAATAAAAAAAATAAAATAAAATAAATAATAATAATAATAATGTTTGAAAAAAAAACTAAAAGAATTTATTATACAGTGCTCAGCATATATGCGTACACCCCTCACAAATCTCTCTTTTAAATTCATATTTTTATTAGGAAGCTATACAATATTATATTTGTGCATATACATTAGATTAGTCAGTACTGAAGCCAAATCTGGAGCTTATCTAACAAAATAACTTACGATAACGCTCCAGAAACTAGTACAGCCAAATTTATATGTTATAGAAAAATATTAAATACAAATTTAAAAAAAAGGAAAAATTGTTGAAATTTTGTAGATTGTAATTTATTTTGCTTGAATTTAAATTGTATTATCTTTCAATTTCTAAATATATGTTTAGTGACTAAAATATTATTTTAATAAATATATCTGTTTTATTAATCCGTTTTGTTTAAATGCACCAAAATACATTGCCTATATTCACTGAGAAAAATATTCATTTTCAAAATGGGCTGTACTCAATTATGCTGAGCACTGTAAATAAAAAAAATAAATAAAAAAAGTGCCTTTATCCTGGCTTTAGTTTTATTTATACTAGTTTTAAAGGGTCAGTTCACGCAAAAATTTAAATTTACTCATACTCAAGTAGTTTTTATGAATTCCTTCCTTCTTTTGAACAAAACAAGATATTTTGAAGAAAACAGCCACGGACACCCATAGTAGAAACAAAAATGAATAAAACACTATGAAAGTCAATGGAAGTCTTCAGAATATCTTCCTTTAAGAATGGAAAAACTCTCCTCAAACAGGTCTGAAATGATGGCAGAATTTAGATTTGTTGTGTTGTGAACTCTAATAACCCGGTCTCGGATTGTAAGCAGCATGATTTAGTGTGCATGTTGACATAAACCAACAATTAAAAATAGCACGCCGGAGTTGCAGGAATGCGTCCCGTACGAACGGCCTTTGGCTTTCATTTCAATTGACAATCAGTCCCAATGTGAGCCGTGGCCATTCCTCCAGCGAGCGCCTCTGTGGAAGCTTGTGTTCGGTGTGTTTTTCAGTGAAGCGGACGCTGTTTCTCTGCGTAATCACTCTGTGTATGCGTCAGTGTTGGCTAAATGGTGCCTGTGTGCTTGCTTACCCCATCTTTTTTCCCTGGTTTTTCCTAGCATGGAAGCAGGCCGGACGTCAGTGTGTAGTGCAGACCACGAGCTGGACGTCCTGTTCGCGAAGCTGCGGGATGGGCGTTTCGTCGCGGGTCACCAATGAGAACGCACAGTGCAAACTGATGAAGGAAACCAGACTCTGCAACATTCGGCCATGCAGCTCTGCGGCTGTGCCTATAAAGGTAAACACTGTTAGAGAAATTAACTGCATGTTTACCACACGATCTGGATGAAAAGTAGTGTGAGTCTGCTCAGATTGCTTTGAAATGTATGCTACATCCCAATTAGACTACATAACATGACAAGCTCAAACTGAGTGTGCCAAACTTTGACTGCAAAAGTCAAACTTTAATCTCTCAGACACTTTAACTGACACTTACATCAGATTTGCACATTTCCACCAGACGGTCTTTCTAAAAATGACTAACCAATTTTTGAAAAACAGCCATTAATTTTAAAGGTGTGTATGTAAGTTTTTGACTCTTCTAAAGCATAAAAATACCATAATATGTGTGCAGATATTTCAGAAACATCCTAAGTGAACATTCTTGTTTATCTAAAAAAACAATGCTGAAGTCAGATATTCTGCTTTAAAAATGTGCGTGACGTGCCGGAACGGCTGTCTTTGTTTTGGTCATTTTAACCCGACCAATGCCAGTTTAGCCAATTAGATTTCTGCACCCCGGGTTGCCTCGTTGGAAAACAGCGTATTTCATTCATTTAGTCAGGAAGGCTCTCAAAGCATGCGTCCGTGACCGAAATGTGACCTCCGGTGGACAGTAGCAGACTCTGAAATGAGACGCAGATTCAGAGTTCCACATGAGGTTATTAATTAGCAAATAATATAAATATTACGAGCGTAAACATTAGGTGAGCAGGTTACATTGTAACCCCGTGTACTTACAACACACAATGTGCCGAGATTTGCAATAAGCAATTTGGCTGTTTGCACCAGACGAAACACAACAGAAGTCTAAATACAGCCATTCAGAAGCACAAAATAGTGCACTTACTGCACTCCAACGAAATGGTAAGGTTTATAATCTAATTAATACAAATTAAACCTCTTTAACATTATTAAATGTAGATGCTGAATCACTGATAGCAGTGTTGGGCAAGCTACTTGAAAAATGTAGTGAGCTAAGCTATTAGCTACTCTACTTAAAATGTAGCTTAACTACACTAAAAGCTAACCCTCTTGGGGCAGCTTAGCTACATTAAGCTATTTTTGCAATTTTCTTTTTTTTTTTTTATCAAAGCAACTTAAATCCAAGTCAATTCTGTCTTAGTGATCAACAAAACTGTCAATGAAACATAAGAGGCATAATTGTTCAGTTCAATTATTTACTGCAAATAATATGCTGTACTAAGTATATGACAGCAAAAACCAAAAAAATCCAATAAAACCAGGTGTATCATGAACTAATAGTAATTACCATAGTATAATATAGCCTTTACTACAGTAAACATATATATATAAAAATAAAACTCCACTCCCTCAGTCATCTTTCCATCAAGCTAATTTCTCATGTTAGCCTAATTTGTTTGGCGACGTCACCGACCAGAGTGAGAGGAGGCAGTAACGCACCTAAAAGTTTGTTGTTGACCACCAAAAAACAGGAAGAAGAAGAAAACATCATTCTCGCCATCATATGGATTTACTTTCATCGGCTAGACTTCGGCCTCACAGCTCTGTGAATGTCGTTGCCATCACTTATTGATCCGCGATCTGTAAATGTAGCTTGTGTGGACGCTACTTGATAAAAAAAAAAAAATTCATAATAATAATAGCTTCGCTACTGAAAAGCTATTTGATTTAGAAAGAGCTAGTTGACCGCCACGCTACTGAGAAATGTAGTTAAGCTAGTAGCGTCACTACTTGTAGCGACGCTACTGCCCAACACCGACTGATAGTGAGTCACAGTTCTAAAGTTCAATTTCAATCGGTTTATTTTATTGTCAAGATCTGAGGTGAACTATCTGCTGCTGCTTTCAGTAGTATGGCAATAAATGTCATGGAAAATGGCATTCAAACTCACATTATTCGCATTTAACACTGAATAAAGCACATGAGGTGTACCTGAGGTGATCATTGTCAGTTTTCTGTTGTTCAGCTGTGAGAAATAGAAGCCGTTTCTAATATATCAATGTCAGGTGTTGGTTAGGACAAAAACTGCTTTTAATATGGTAAATATTCCTTCTATCGGGTGCCGTTGCTTTTATTTAGAACACAACTTAAATCAGGGTTTAGGCTCAACAGTCAGGCACACTGCTGTTGATTTTGTCAATCTGGCAACCTGCGCTTGCGTGTGTTTTGGTCCAGGAGTGCAATACCTAGTTCATCCACTGGGTGTCAAACTTACATACTGTACCTTTAAGTATTGTGTCCAACAAAAGAAAGAAATAGTTAGAAGATTTAAATTTTTGGTTTGGTCAACTCTAGGGGTGTCAAAATTAATTGTTTCTTCAGTGCACCGCAATGCAGACAATTCGGTATAGGTTCAGTAATAGATCCTAACCAGTTATTACGTACTGACGTCATTTATCTCATATGCGCTATATTGCGGTAGCTTACTATGGCGATGGAGGCGAGTGCGAGTAAATAAAACACTCTACTTAAAAAACGCAGAAACTCTGCACAATTCACTGCGTGAGTGTTTGCTGGACAGTCATTCACTGACACTGAAGTTACAGCAGAAGCCCTGTTTCACTGTTATAGACAAAATGAAAGTAAACTCCATTTCTCTCTCTCACTGTGGCCCCTTGGACCTGCTGTCATGAGGTAACGTTAAAACGTTTCCTCCTCTCGGCTGTGACAGCATTACTTCTGTAAGAAGAGCGTGTCTGCAGAGTGAGTTTTCTCCACCGTGTCTATCATGGATCAGCTGTGATCACCGCTGCCGTTTATCAGTGTCACTCATCGGTGAACAGCGCCAGAGCGTTAGAGCCAATCGCAGCCCTTTCTGTTGAGCACATGACCAATCATAAGGGTGTAAGAACTCGCTCGACAACGCTCAGAAAGTGAGCGGGATATTTACATTTGTTTATTTGCTATAAATGCTCATGTTGTTCTGTGCATGTACTTGAGTTTTTGAAGGTACAGTTCATATATCTGACTGTTTCTATTAAAGGACAAAATTGTATTACAAATAAACTTTTTAATACAAGAATTGTTGTGCTGTGGAGTAAAATATAAAACTGTGTATGGAAAGCATCAATGCACCGTGATATCGAACTGAACCGAATCTATGGCATGATATTCGTAAATGAACCGAACAGTGAGACCAGTGTAGGTTCACAGCTCTAGTCAACTCTCCCTTTAACCCAGTGGTCATTC
Source organism: Danio jaintianensis (assembly GCA_903798115.1). NCBI lineage: Eukaryota > Metazoa > Chordata > Actinopteri > Cypriniformes > Danionidae > Danio > Danio jaintianensis. The sequence goes on from CAIGQV010019355.1 coordinate 6,576,090, forward strand.
TGCCCCCCCCCCCCCCCCCCCCCCCCCTTTTTTTTATCTTCCTTCTTTAACACACCTGATTCAGTCGTTAACATACAAAAATGTGCAGGGCAGGGGGGGATTGAGAACCACTGCTTTAACCACACTAGTTTTCTAGTGTGAATGTGAGAGTAACCCGAATTATGTTTGTCCAACAGAAGGGGAGGAAGTGTTCCCACACGCAGAAGTCTCCGGAGCCTCTCCGTCTGCGTTACGCTGGCTGCCGCAGCACACGTCTCTACCGGCCGAACTACTGCGGGATGTGTCTGGACGGGCGCTGCTGCTCCCCCCGCCGCACGCGGACCGTTCCGGTGCTGTTCAGCTGTCCCACTGGTGAGCGCTTCGAGCGGGCCGTCATGTTCGTGCAGTCCTGCAAGTGCAGTGATGACTGCGGGAGCCTGAATGACGCTTTACTCCCGCCGCAACGTTGGCTGTACGGAGACATGCACAAGTTCATCAATTAAACTGCATTCCTCTGAAGACCCGCTCCCGTGCCCTTCCCCGTCCAGTAGAGTAGCGTTTCAAAGTGTGTAGACGCTCAATATAACGCAAATCCACATGGGACAAAAAAAAAGGGCCCGTTTTTTTTGGATTCAGATACCTTGTAGCGAGAGCCTTAATGGGCGGTCACACTGCACTTTACACTCCGCTGACGGAAATACAAGCTTGTGCAGACAGTTTCGCATTTCACTGCGTGTTCATGAAACTGATCAGTGAAAGATTGAAACGTCTCATCACCTTTCTCTACAGAAAAGTACACATTTTTGGCCATATCTCATCCTATTTAATATACTATATGCTAAAATATAAGCCCAAAAAGTCTAATAAGAATCAAACAAAGAAAAATGACTTGGCCACGAATGCTTCAGACTGGAAAATTCAGCTAGAGTGAAAAATTTCACATTTCACTGTAAAAAAAGTTGAAAGTGTGCGATCAGTAAAACATCTTACGACATAGCATGAGCTTTCTCTACAGAGAATAAAAATGGAGGGAAGGCTAAGTTTAGTCGTACCATATTTTAGCTATATCACATCATCCAATTTAATTTACAAGTCCAAAAGGTCATAAGAATCAAATTAGGAAATTTGAGTGACTTCAGACTGGAAACGCAAGCATTTGCATTTCGCTGGATTAAAAAGGTCAAGCAAAGCTCAAGAAACTGCGTAATTGAAGTGTCTTAGGATGACCTTTCTTGACAGTAAAGTAAAATGGACAAAAATGCTCATTTTAATAGGATCACATCATTCTATTTAATTTAATTTCACATCATTCTATTTAAGTCCAAAAATTTCATAAGAACCAAATAAAGATAAGCTAATTTTATATACATTTAATGTCAATACATGTGAGGTCATAAAACTACAGACATGTCTGAAGAAATGCAATTAAATGAACAAATTTCACTGCTCACATTCGCAAAAAACAAAGTGCATGCTCAAAGTCTAGTGTGACCGCACCTTTAGAGTAGATGCTTTTCGTCAGGATCTGTGGCGGGATGTGTCTCCTAGTTGTGAGTATATAATATATACACTATATATAATATGGATTTTCTGACTGAGCAGTCCTCGTCATGGACAGTGATGCATTCTGGGGCACCTGCGCAATCTGGAACGAGACTTTAAGCAGGTTTGATGGAGAATAAAACGCCTCAGTTGGACGCTGATTGAACTTCTTTTGTAGCGATTCAATGTTCAAATAAGAGGGAGACTCAATGGGAATTCTGTCTCAATGGAAAGTCATTGTAAACGACCCAGGGGTTTGGCTGGGTTGCTTGTGGACTCATTGTAGAGTCTGTTGGTTTAAGCATTAGCATATGAGCAATTCCAGTGTTATGGATGTGACATTTGCAGAAAAACTCAAAACCTAAATTCACAGAAAAAGTATACACTCACCGGCCACTTCATTAGGTAATCCTTCGTGGCGTAGATTCAACAAGGTACTGGAAATATTCCTCAGAGATTTTGCTCCATATTGACATGATAGCATCACGCAGTTGCTGCAGATTTGTCGGCTGCACATCCATGATGCGAATCTCCCGTTCCACCACATCCCAAAGGTGCTCTATTGGATTGAGATCTGGTGACTGTGGAGGCCATTTGAGTACAGTGAACTCATTGTCATGTTCAAGAAACCAGTCTGAGATGATCTGCGCTTTATGACATGGCACGTTATCCCCACACATATCCCCCACACCATTACACCACCACCACCCTGAACCAGGCAGGATGGATTCATGCTTTCATGTTGTTGATGCCAAATTCTGACCCTACCATCCGAATGTCGCAGCAGAAATCGAGACTCATCAGACCAGGCAACGTTTCTCCAATCTTCTATTGTCCAATTTTGGTGAGCCTGTGTGAATTGTAGCCTCAGTTTCCTGTTCTTAGCTGAGAGGAGTGGCACCCGGTGTGGTCTTCTGCTGCTGTAGCCCATCCGTCTCAAGGTTGGACGTGTTGTGCGTTCAGAGATGCGCCCACAGAACTGCCGCTCACTGGATATTTCCTCTTTTTCGGACCATTCTCTGTAAACCCTAGAGATGGTTGTGCGTGAAAATTCCAGTAGATCAGCAGTTTCTGAAATACTCAGATCAGCCCGTCTGGCACCAACAACCATGCCACGTTCAAAGTCACCTTTCTTCCCCATTCTGATGCTCGCTTTGAACTGCAGCAGATCGTCTTGACCATGTCTACATGCCTAAATGCATAGAGTTGCTGCCATGTGATTGACTGATTAGAAATTTGCGTTAACGAGCAGTTGGTCAGGTGTACCTAGTAAAGTGGTCAGTGAGTGTATAGGTTAACATTTTACTGAAACATCTATTTATATTTTCCAGAACGAGTTATGGGTTCAGAAATATATCCATCTGTAAACATTTTTCATATTTTAAATGAAGAAAATAAGCATGCATTATGGATGTGACCAAAAAAAATGCTGAGTTTACAGTATACTACATACTTTGTAGAAATTCTGTGAATTAATCCTGCACAAGCCACAATAAATAATACTATCAGAAGGGTAAGAGTTGGCTCTCTATAGAACAAAAATCATTGATTTTATTTGACATTTTTGCATTTATTAGGGAAAAGCTTCATTACGGATGTGACCGATGTGAAATAGGCACTTGTGACTTTGGTAAATCAAATATAAATGGTTGAAAACATTGACAGAGACATGTTCGCAGTACTGTAAAATACAAGCCTACACAAAAAACGTAAAAACGGTATTTTTTTTTCATGGGAAGGTTGACATTTGCATGGAATTGCTCATATTTGCTCAATGTTGGCTCTTCTGCTCCCGGCTAATTACAATCCTCTTCTTTTGGGGGGCAGAAAGAAACCCAGTAACCCTCTTGGTTTGCAATAAAAATATGTTTCAAACACCAGCATCTGATGCAAACATGTAATTTGGAAGTAATGGGTGGGACGGCTCTCTGAAACGCTGCCCGAGTCTGCTCTGTAATCTACCATGTGATGGCTTTTTATGATGCATCGGTCTCTATTTTCTGCCTGGCACCAGTGTATGAACTGACGGAGGTGACGTGATGCCTTCTTAGCTCAAAAACCAGGGTTTGAACAGGCATGGAGACACAAATATACACGTTAGATAGCCATGTTACACAATGGTTGTGATGTTTTTAGATAAGTTATAGTCCAATCATAAAGAGAAACTGCTGTTTTGTATTTATATATTGACATTTGAGACTATCTTTCATTACAGCAGAAGTTCAGAGAACATTTTATGCAAATTAACCATGGGTTTGAGTCTAGTAAATGTATGGTACTAATTCCCCCCACAGTTTAATTACCAATTGTGTAACCAGTTTTACTTCAAATAGGATACCCTGGTTAAACTACATGGGTAATGTAGCAAACAAGTGAGTAATTAGTGGTTACCATGGTTTAACTACAGTAACCTTTTATGGTTTAAGTAAAACCATCTTTAAATGTCCTGACCAAAACATGAACTATTAAACCGGCAGCCAAACATTTGCTGTTACATTAACTTTTCTCTGAACTCGCACTAATTTGACGTTACCTTTAGGTTTACTCAACTACCGGCACGCGACATCATTAAAGACAGCCCTATATCGTCAAACCCATAAATGCCCCATTATAGCATCTTTTGTTTTTAAATCGGCTGAATAAGGCGTCCGCCATATTGGAACGGTCAGAACGGGTCATTTCTGAATGCTCCACACGTGGCTATATATGAATATTTCAGCTTATTAGTGTGGTAAACAAATACAACTAAAAGTTAAATGCATTACAACACATCAAGGAATGACCATTAAACCCTTTGCTGTACAAACATAAGAAAGCAGCACTCACCTGTCCCATTTTCTTCATGTAATCTTTGGACGTAAATCTTGTTGGTCTCCTTGGCAAAGTGGCATCTTTTCTCTGTAGCTGACGCTTTGACCGTTCCAAGATGGCGGACGTTACGTAGGAGGATGCATTTAATTATTAACGTTTTTATTCAAAGCAACTTACAAATGAAGGAGCACAACAGGGTTAAAATGACAGAATTAAAAGCAAATTATTACGACGGATCTACAGTCTACTGCTCGATAACTTCTCCAACCAAATACAAACATTTAGTAATTCCTATGTGATTTCTTCCCACCAGGTGAATGTGGTCGCTGTCTGATTACCAATTAAGCATAATTGGGTATATGCACAGCTAGTTTTAAAGCCAACGATAAACTTCCGGTGAAAGCTTAATGTGAATATTTTCAATTTCACAAGGTTGTTTTCACAGCATCGATGTTGTAATTACAATACATTCAGTTAAATAGACTTAAGCATTTGTTTAGTTGTTCCAAGGGTAAAACGAGATGAAAGGCCGCTGTAACCACTAGCGCCGTGAGTAGCAACAGGCTAGCACAGAAATTCCATTGAAAATACTGGGGTAAAATTAACTCATTTAAAAGACATGGCAGGGGGAAATGGAATTTAATGCAGTGCTTCTTGTCCGGTCTGAGACCCACTTCATATTGTATATCTAACAGGCAGTGAAGATCACAGATTTTTAAAGAAATCAGATCTTAAACGTGACAATTTTGTAATGGAAAGAGTTCACCAGAAGCCCTTGGGCTGCCTGGCTGAAAATTAAAAGTCTGTGTGCACATAGCCCATTGCAATCGATCAGAGTTGTTCAAACGTGTTTTTGTACAGGCTTTTAAACCAATTCTTGAGATATATATATATAAAAACTCAACAAAGATTGAGCAACAACGCGAGTAAACGGTAGTAATCCGTCATGAGTTTCCCTCATTTGTTTTACCCCTAAAGACAGAGACCCACTCAATCAAATAAACTGATTTTTAAAAACAATTAGCAGGCGTGAATTGCTTATTTCATTGCACATTTACATGAACAATTTGGTAACACTTTAGTTTAAAGACCACTACTTTAGTTAATAGTGATATTTAAACTAGAGGCTTATTATCTGCCTATTTTTAAGTTATTATAAAAGCACATATTCGGCCTGATCCAACTCCACATCTCTCATCCTACCCAATACCTAAACATGAATTAATAATTAGCAAATTAGGAGTTTGATGCAAATGTCAGGTGATTGGCTTGTTAATAGTGAGAATTGTACCTTAAAATAAGTGACCAAACTAATTATTTTGGCTGAATTTCTTTGACAATTGGCAAAAATACATAAACAGCTTCATTCTAAGTCCAAATATGAATTGAAATTACAGTTTAACAGCCACAGTCAACTAGTGATTGGTTGGATGGTCATTTGATTCAATAAACTACAAAACAACAATAATAATAATAATAATAATAATAATAATAATAATAATAATAA
>CAIGQV010019355.1:6585668-6609349 GCA_903798115.1 Danio jaintianensis
ACAATCTACATTGTAAAAGCGCTATAGAAATAAAGATGAATTGAATACATATTTTATAAAAACCCAGCTCTTTAACATCTAAATCCAATGATTGACTACAAGAGAAAAAAAAATAAATGAAAAACAAAAAAAATGATAGTACTGCCCATTCATTGTGCGAATTCACTGATTAAAAAGGGTAGAAATTGAAGTATTGATTGATTTATAGAAATTATTGGTTGGAAGGTGTGCTGTATACATGTCTAGTGAAGTTTGTGCATCATCTGAAACTAAAAGAGAACACTAAAAGATTAATTCTTATGAAGGAATCGATGCAAAGTAATCTCAAACTAAACACTACATATGCAGGTTAAAATGACAAAGATTCGTAAAATCCTCATGCCGTTTAGACCAGACCCATATGGATAATGTTTGACATGAATGTGTTTATTATTTTGCTTATGGTTCTAAAACCAGCTTATGATATTTGGGACCATTGAGGAAGAAAAGCAGCTTTTTCTTTACATTTGAGCATCGATATTGTACATAATTGTTAGTTGAAATGGTTAAAAAAAAAAAGAAGAAAAAAAAAAAAAGAAGAAACTGGAAATTTGATTAAAACAACTTCATAATTAACATTTCAATCAGGGCTTCTGCAGGTTTCACAAAGTCAAATTTAAGACCTTTTTAAGACCGTTAGGAATTAAATTTTAGACTTATACATGCAGAAATATAAACACCAAGGATTTTTCTCTAATGGTCTGATTGGACTAGCGGAACGATTTTTACTTGCCCATTGAAAAAAATAAAAAATAAATAAATAAATCTCATGTCATTTCTTAGTCACATATTAAATAATGTATTAAAACAAGCTAATTCTAGTTGCATACATACACTTTATACATTAACTTTTCTTACTAGTTTTAATTGCAAGGAAGATATTTAAACTGCATTTACAAATATTAATAACTCTATTTTCTGATAGAGTTATATATAGAGTTTTAATAAAGTTGAGATTGGATGGGTTTGGACCTGACTGGTTAGCTATACATGGATATAGGCATATGAAGACCTGTTTAAAATGAATTAAGACCTACAACACTATTTCTTTAAAGATTTAAAGTCTTAATTTCAAAAACACAATTTTAAGCCTTAAAGTCTTAAGACACAGCGGACACAGTCGATATAAAGATGGTTGAAATAAAATCTATCATAGAATTGTAAAACATGAATATTATCAAACATGAAATTATTATATCTTATATTCTGAAGCTACTACGAAAATTTGTTTTCCTCTAACATGTAACGATAAGGGCATGCGGTTAACTTGAAGAATGATATTAAAGATGCAAAAAAAAATCAAAGCTGAAAGTATGAAAAAGCAGTGCGGCGTTTGTGTAGTGCAAGTGAAGTCTGCACGCACCGCTCCTCCTGGGCCATTCCTCTGTGGATGGCGATGGCTGGGAAATTCTGCTCCACCAGTAACTGTGAGAGAGCCACACAACGCTGGACAGACTTCACGAATATCACCACCTGCAGGAGGACAACATTATTACACTTCAGAAAATTCAAAAATCACCAATAACCAGGAACCTCCCGCAGTCTCTTATGACTGAAGTTCATCATCTGACCACTGGAGGCTGCAAGAGTCAATCTGACATGTTAAAATGCGCAAATTTACAGGAGAAACAAACGCTTACAGCCTGGTACAAAATAATAGTTGGTGGATATAACTAAAATAACCCTTTATGACAATTGTGAGGGAGAGAATGATAATTTTAAAGCTCATATTACAGCTCAAATTATATTAATCCCTAAAATTCTGCATAATTAGGGGGCGTGGCCACTTGATTGACAGGCAATATGCTGCTGGCTTATTTATAATTTCATCAAAGTGCACTACACTCCAGAATAGGACACACTAATTAGCCGTAGACTTTAAAACAGTCTGAAACGCTGTCATAATGTTATGTCTACATTTAATAGAGAAGCATACTAACAGACAATACTGAAAGTAATCACTTAAGCACTTTCCTCCTGTGGATAAACCATCATAATATAATGATAAACGTGGCTTAATGAATTGATTGAAATACATATTAATATAGTATACAACCATGCACATGTGCCCAGAATACAAATGTGACAATAAAAAGTGTTTAATTAGGACAATACAGCCAGGCATCTCAGGCTCTGCCCACATTCCTCTTCTTGCCCATTTTTTGATACAGAAGTGATGTGATGCTATCAGCTGTTTCCGCCCACTTTGAGCTTCATATATGCTCTACAGGTGACAGACTCTATGACCATAGATTCAAACAATATGGCAATCATCAGTTTATTGAATGACTGAGCATGAAGTCACCTGGTTGAACTCCAGCACATCGAGCAGGTCGAAGAGCTTGCGGTTCTTCTCGTTGTCCTTCAGTTTGCAGTAGTATTGCTGCAGACCATGAAGAGTCAGCTTCGTCTCGTCATCCACAAACACCTCCATCGGCTGAAAACGTTTTAATAAATCATCTGAATCAGTGAGTTAACGATACACCATGGACACCAATTGAATCAGCGAGTCACTAACAGTACGATGAACACCAATTAAACCAGTGAGTCGTTAAATGTAAACTATGAACACCAATTGAATCAGTGAGTTGTTAACTAGACCATGAACACCAATTGAATCAGTGAGTCGTTAACCGTACTATGGAAAACAATTGCATCAGGGAGTCATTAACTGTAGACTATGAACAGCAATTGAATCAGTGAGTCGTTAGCAGTACACTATGGACACGAACTGAATCTGAGCTGTTAACTAGACAATGAACAGCAATTGAATCTGAGTCATTAATTGTAGACTACGAACACCAATTGAATCAGCAAGTCACTAGCCACACTATGGATACCGACTGAATCAGTAAATCGTTAACTGTAGTCTATGAACTCCAATTGAATCTCGGAGTCGTTAATGGTACACTATGGACACCAATTGAATCAGCGAGTCGCTAACTGTAGACTATGAATAGCAATTGAATCAATGAGTTGTTAATGGTACACTGGACACCAGCGAGTCATTAATCATACTACGGACACCAACCGAATCAGTCAATCGTTAACGGTACACTATGAACACCAGTTGAATTAGTGAATCATTTACTGTAGACTATAGACACCAATTGAATCTCTGAGTCGTTAGCAGTACACTATGGACACGAACTGAATCAGCGAGCTGTTAACTGCAGACCATGAACACCAATTGAATCAGTGAGTCAAACTGTAGACTATGAACACCAATTGAATCAGTCAACCAAGAGGTTATCTGACAATATCCAGCTCGATCACAAATTGAACACCGCAGTCATGTCTGTGCATCTGTGCCAATTTCTCCAAATTTATGACATTTAGGCAGTACAAAGTACAATATTTCATTTGTTTTGAACACTTGCTTCCTCAAAAACACTCAGATTGGGCTGTGCAATATGACAAATTGTTGATGAAATAGTGTGTCATTTCATATTAATCTCTAAATTTAAACCATCATCAGTACTGAAACAGCTGGGCAAATGTAAAATTATTAAACATTTTACATGTCAGAGAAGTATAAACACCATTTAGTTAAACTTGACAATTCCCTCTCAATAGTTTGTGATGTCTTTGATCATTTATCTTTTGCAGCACGTGTTGGTGCTGGTCTTGGCTGGTTTAGGCCTGTCATTAATAAAATTGAAAGTAAAACTAGATGGCTGAAAGTCCCCATCCAGAATGATTGGTTTCTAAATAAAATAAAAACAAAAACATTAGAACGTTTCAATTTACTCTTCAGGAAGGAAAGAGTAGAGCGCTCTGATACACACAAATATTCTACTCTGGCTTTGCAATGGAATATTATCAGAAAATCTATTAATTACTACCCTGTGCATCACTCAACATGAACTTGTCTTTTTGAAAACTTAATTGATTCAATTATCATCAACATAAGCATCAAATCATATTTGCAACTATGCTCACAACCTTCAGGCACTCTTACTTGTGATATCACTGATCTATATCAACTTCTACAAATGCATTTCTTTTAATCGTGCTCTCATCTTGCACATCATTAAAACACCATTACAATAGTTCGATAAACATTGCATAATCCTGACTGAGGCGCGACAGACACAAGTGAACAGTAGAAAGCTCTACTCACGTCCTGCATGAACTTGCGGCAGACGGGCCGGATCTCCTTGCTGAGGGTGGCGCTGAACATCATGCACTGCTTCTCATGAGGAGTGAGCCTGAAGATGTCCTGAACATCACGCCTCATGTCTGACAAGAGGAACAACATTAAAAACACATATTAGAGATGCACCTACTGATGGACAGAAATCCGTACTGGGCTGATTTGTGGTCCAAATGTGTGAACGGCAACCTGACATCTTTTACCCCCTTCAGTGCATCTCTGTTCAGATTTGCCCAAAAAGTTTAATAAACTTCAACCTTCATTCACGTAAATCTCCTGTAATTATATTTTAAACGCTAAAACACCATAGATCAGATGTGTGTTTGTGCAGTAATCACTATAGCTTGTGTTAAAGTGATTGCGTTGGGTTTATTGGTTTCAAAGTTGAGCTTTATCCAGGGGTGCAAACTTCCCAGAGGTGAAAAGGGTACATTTTGGGGGGGGGGACAAAAAGAGTCAAAGAGAACAAAATCATCACTTCCTGATTAACTGTCACCAAATATCAACAGTAAAAATGGAATTTGCTGCGGTAGGAGAAGCTGCGTCAATCTTTTCTTCATTTAACAAATGACTTGCGCCTCAGAAGGTAATGCCGACATGCAATGAACACGTGGTGGTGTTTGAAGATGCGAAACGTAAACGCTCTTGACAATTCTCAGGTCATTAATAATATAATAACACTACTACTGAAATGGTTAAGGTGTTTTAGAATGACCAAAACATCTCAGATGTTTTACAGTGTGCTCAGCCTGCTGGTTTGTCCATTCACACACTGGAATTTGTTTGGTAAGTGTTTCCATCATAGTTTATGCACATGTTTTGTTATAGAATAAAGTTTATCCTACTCAGTTATGCGCATACGGTTTTTATGGGCATCTTCAAATTTACAAAATGTGAATAATATTAGGTGGATGGAAGCATAACTATTGTTTGATGTCAAAACATTAAAAATCTACTTTAAACTATTCACTGCCAAAGCCAATATATGCAGCACACCTCTTTTTAACCACTGATTAAAGTACAGTGATTGCCTCACATCACTGTCTCCCTGCAGTAGTTCAGCCTTTCATAACAAAGCTTTTATTTTTTCAGAATCGGCCATAAATTTTTTGTTGTTGTTTTTTAATAAAAAGATTGGCTTGTGTTCATTGTAAACCCTTAATATAACTTTTGCTACAAAACTCAAACTGTATTTGGATTAACAGTTAAAAATTGCTTAGAATAAGCCATCACAATTGAGTAAAACATGCCTGATAGTTAAAATGCATTCACAAACAGAGCATGTTAGAGGATCTTCAAGTATTTATATATAAAAAAAAAAATTTAATACAAAGACTGTAAAAAGACCGGTGTATCTCTAACCCAAACATCATCAACCCAAGCAGTGTCCACTCACCCAGCTGCTCCAGCATCTTATCGCACTCGTCCAGGACGAAGTGTTTGACGTTCTTCAGGTTAAGGGTTTTGTTTCGCACCAGAGCGAGGATTCGCCCCGGCGTGCCGACCACGATGTGAGGGCAGCTCTTCTTCAGCACATCCTCATCTTTCTTGATGGACATGCCGCCGAAAAACACAGCCACCTTCACCGTGGGCATGTACTTGGAGAAACGCTCGTACTCTTTGCTGATCTGAAACGCCAGCTCTCGCGTGTGACACATGACCAGCACCGACACCTGGGGCACACCAAAAAAACACGGTCACCATCTACAAGACTACTCTCCGCACCATGCACTTGTTTGGTTGTTTATTGCCACATCAGCAACTTTCTATTACATGGCATTAATATACAGTGGGGAAAATAAGTATTGAACATGTCTTTTCCTGGGAATAATATTTGTAAAAGGAGCTGTTGACATGGAATTGAACCAGATTTTGGTAAAAACCCAAACAATACAAACATAAAACAAAACTGAAAAAAAGTTGTTTAACAATAAAAATGACAAGGAGAAAGAGCTGAACTACTGAATCGTATGTAATACTTTATATAAAATGATTTTTTGGTGCTCTGTTGAAGTATGTGAAAAACTCACACCTGAGTGTCAACATCTTGATGGTTCTGTGGGTCTCGTCTATCAAATCTGAGCTTTATTTTGTATTCTCTATTGGATTCGTGTCAGGTGATTGGCTGGGCCATTCTACATCTTGATTTTCTTTCTCTGAAAGCATTTGAGAGTTTACTTGGCTGTGTTTTGGATCATTGTCTTGCTGAAATGTCCACCCTGGTTTCATCTTCATCCTCCTGCTAATGTAGATGTTGGACGGAAGCAGCTGATATTCATTTACACTGAGGAAGAGCAGAGAGTTGCTGAAGAACTACTGGAGAGATTTCAGCTGCTGTCTGGGCTTTCACAGCCGAACTACACCTTCCTTTCTTCATGTGTTCAATACATTTTCCCTGCATCATTTCATTTTATTACACAACTTCTATAAACATTTATAAACTAATTAGTTTTGTTTCCTTTGCATATATGGATTTGTTTTGTTATCATCATCCGGGGAAAATTTCAAGTCAACAACACCTTTAGAAATAGGTTTACTCAGAAAAATGGTGATGTGTTCAATACGTTTTTCCCCGCTGTACATTAAAACAGTACATAACTTTATATATTTAATAAGCAATGACACAAACAAATATATAAATAGAAATAAAATGCACAAAAAAAAGGATATTAAAAGTCAATAGATTTTTCTATTCAATATTTGATAACTTATACTTTTCTTCCTGGTGATAACTTTTCAAAAACATCCTAAGTGTTTTTATAATAAGAATCTTGTTTAATGGTAATTTCACATTCTATTAAAATAAGTTTTATGGTGAGAGCCGATTGACAGTGAATAAATGAGCATTAAATACCACATTTAAAAACTTTAATATCAGTCAAAATTAAGCCAAATTAATTTTAATGGTTCTCTAATGACATTTAAATAACACAAACAGCAATGTAACATACATTTCAAAATATTTTATTTTCTGTAGAAATTTGATTAGATACTAAACTAATTTTAGGATTTTATTTATATTAATAGAGCATGTTCATTGTTAAATTGAAGAGGATTAAGTTTTACATGGCATGCTTGCTAAATGATTATGTACTTTTATTTTGTAGCAGTTTTTATTTTCATATTTATTGTGATTTTAATTTCAGATCACCACGTTTACACGCTGCATTAACTAACGGTCACTTCACATCATAATAATAATAATAATAATAATAATAATAATAAAATGAAGGAAAAAAAATAAAAAAAAAGTTAAACATTAACCATAAATTTTAAAATGATAAATTCACCCAAGCATGTTGCATATTCACAGACAACTGATATTAACTAATGGCCACCATAAGCAGGTAAAAGAAAAGCTTGATTTGACATTTTAACGTTTCGATTCTCTTTTAAACCTCTCCTAAACCCCAGTAGGACTTGTTGTAATTTGAAACTCAACCTGTTCAGCCCTAATATCATCATAAACAGTGCTGAACAAACCTGTCCATCCACCGGCTCGATCTGCTGCAGGGTAGCGAGCACAAACACAGCCGTCTTCCCCATACCAGACTTGGCCTGACAGAGGATATCCATGCCCAGGATGGCCTGCGGGATACACTCGTGTTGCACTAAAACACACACACAAAGTTCACTTCAGACTTATTCAATTCAAATTTATTATTACAGTGCTGCTTACAATAATTATAGTTTCAATACAGCTTAACAAAAGGTGCACATTAATGCATTGCAATCAATTTCAGAAAGGTTAAGGTTATTAGTAACCATAGCTTTTTTAAAACCTGTGACTAAGGTAAAGCAAATTTAAAACAAGAAACTCTAAAGTTTATAGACTTAGATTAATTATATTTATTTACACAATAAAGACTATACAGTGTTACTTAAGTGATTTTCTGTTCTTCAATGCTGTTAGACTCCACATAAAACTATAACACAAAACAAACACTTCATCTTTCTATTGTATTCATCTACACTTGCTTATTTATGGAGATGTAGGAATTCTTATAGGTCATCTTTTGTGAAAGTATATTCATATTAGGTCTGTACGATTAATCGAAACAAGATTGCAATCTCGATTCAACACTCCACACGATCTTAATCCAGCATCTCTACGATTCAGCCTATTATACTTTCAAGGTCAGGAGAATCATAAAAGGCGGTCGCACAAGTCTTCACATTGTTTATATACATTGCTCAGCAACATGGACACCTCCAAAAGTGTCACAATTTACAAGGTATAATTCACCCAACAAAAAATGTCATTTGTTTTAATGTGATAATGTATTCGTGGCTGAGAAATCACGTGAAATTTTTTAACTACCAAGAGGACGCGTGTGCCTGCGAATTAGGTCTATTTTAGTGAACAGAACCTGCATAGGCTGTGAATAACAGGTAATAAAGTTGCAAATAACGTTCCGTTTGTTGAAAAGCAATCAGTATGATTTCCATGTATGTGAAATTTACATTCGCGCACATTATTTAAATGATCATATCACATTTTAGAGTTCTGATTACGACAAGAATTTGATTTGTGGTTTTTTTCATAGCAAACAGTGTTGTGCATGAGAATAAATGTTTACTGGGTCAGTTTAACTAGGCTACTCTACCCTATATAATGCTGAATATAATGCAAGAGGGAATCGGATGACGACAAATGTCTCATTATTAGACAATTTTTTTCACTGATAATGTTGTCAATGACAGATTGCAAGCATGCGTCTCAAACATAATAATTCAACTTCAGAATTATGAATAGTTGTATTTTGATGTCACCACTTTACTGTGAATTAACGATTATTATGATCAAATTACATTTCAAGTCTATACAAAATTTAGCATTTTAACCAAGAGTAGACCTACACATACGCCTATTATTATTATTATTATTATTGTTGTTGTTTTACCACATGTTTAAGAACAATAATAATAGCCGACTCATTTTAATCTTTATTTTACATCTACAGATTTTAAGCAAAAGAAAAAAAAAATCATGATTCTCATTTTAGCCAGAATCGTGCAGCCCTAATTCATATCACACTATCCGTTTTTCCCAATATCATGCAGCCCTACACTGCTAAAAAACTTTTCTAAAATTTCTTAGAAGTCCAAATATTTAAATCAAGAAGCATTGTCTAGACAAGCAAAACTTGTACCTAAGCTCTTTTCAAACATTAAACAGCAGATTAAAACTCAAGAATTTGCAAGGTTTTCCAGCACCTATATGAACCCCGTTTATCACACATTGAGGAAAAAAAGTTGCCTCAAGGATTTTTTGGGGAGATTCAGTGTGCCTGACCTTCAGATGGATGCTCGAACCCGCAGTCCACGATGGCCCTCAGCAGCTCTGGCTTGAGCAGAAAGTCTCTGAAGCCGGAGCTGTGGATGGAGACGTACGAGCCCTTCACCTCCTTCTTGCCCACCGGAGCAGCGCTTTCTGGGGCTCCCTGAGGCTCCTCGTCCTCCTCATAATCCAGCAGCTCGTTCTCAACGTCATTCTCAGCCATTCTGCAGGCAAAAAAAATAGAAAGACTGATCAGAAAACAGCAGAGCCATTAAAAAAACAACAACAATATCTTCACCAACTCAGACTTCCACTTCAACAGTCAAACTATGTGCACACCTTTTAGACTGTGTGCTATGCTGAATCTATATCTTGAACACTACTTGACTTTGTGTCTACAGTTTATTTATTTATTTATATATATATATATATAAATATAAATAAATAAAAGTATGTCTTTTGTACAGGCTGTATTTAACTGTTAATATTGTATTGTTTTGGAGTATGCCATTGTATTTTGCACAGTATGACAATGAAAGTGATTTGATTCAAAGAAAAAGCTGTGAAACTTTGCACCAGCTATTGAGATGCAGATGCACCAAATACAGGTGCTAAAAGAGCTTAATTTTTAGCTAGTCCACTTTCAGAAAGCAGTAGATAATTAATTTGGCTTAAGTTTATTTATTGCCACATAAGCAACTCATGACTCATGGAAAGATTAATAGATAAAAATCACATTACATAACTACAATAACCTCATTTTAATAAATTAAACAAGAAAAAAAAAAAAAAAAAAAAAAAAAAAAAAAAAAAAAAAACTTTCTATTAACTAAATTTGCGCTGGGTAAACCGCATCCAAAATAAGTGTTTAAGCGTGTGTGCCGTGTATAATTAATATGAATATAAAAAGGCACGCATATATTTGAGAATTTTCATTTAGATATAAAATAGGTGAACATGATAGATATTTAAATTTATATATAATTTGTATGTAACACGTTTTGTTTATATGTTTCCCATGTATTTGTGGATCACATACACAAAAATGTATATAATACACACATTTAAATTATATTAAACTTTTATTTTGGATGCGATTAATCTTTGCCCAGCACTTCTTCAAAGTCTTTCTGGAGCTACATTTTTTTTTAAAAACCCTCCATCAAAGTGCTCAGCGTGAAAGATCTTGCCTATAAGTTTTAAATTCACATTGCAATGAAATGGTGTGTTTTATAGTGAGAGGGGCTTGACGGTGATACACATTAGCAGAAAAATCAGTCTTCAGTAAATACACCCCCCTCTCCCCCTTCCATTCAACCTAGAGACCAATTCAACATCTGGTGTAAACAGTCTGGTCATGTCTGATCTCATGTACTGTATTTTTTATTTAATGTCATGTCAGCAACCAACGCTATTTTCACGGCAAGAACATTTTAATAATAAATATACAATGAAAAATCAACAACAAACAAATACATAAATTAAGATGTTTAGCGCTAATATATGATAAAAATTCCCCTCAAAAAACTGTGTCTCTGATCTGAAAAATAACATTTGGAAAATAAATAAAATAAATTCATATATACTTGGGTTGATCTTATAATTCATTATTTGTGCAATTGACCCAGCCCATTTGCCACTGCTGGTCAGCTCACACAGACAGCTTTCACAGGTGGAAATGGTAATCTGGTGACCACTTGTGAAAGTGTTAGCACTGAAAACACATGCTAATAACAGGTGGACAAAACAAACTGAAACCAGCCTGATCACTAGGGACACGTGAAATAACCATACAAATACAACAGCACTGCATGCATTTTCATACTGAATGAACATCATACTAATATATACTAGATATTATCCGATTGCAATTTTGATCATTCCAATTGCCAATTCTGATTTTGCTTTAAGGATTCACATCAAGTCGTTTAGCAAATGCTTTATTTCTATAATTAAAAGCATATACAAACAAACTTTTAATCAAAAAGAATAATGATTCTGTAGTTTTTATTAAAATTACTTAAAATGTTAAAAAAAATTAAAATAAACATTATCTTCACCAAAAACTGCAACTACTAACAAAAACGTGTAGTTTTCCCACTGTTTATAACTTAAAATTGTTATATGGTTTCAATAAAACTTAATTTGGACAACTTACAAAAGCATTTTCCCCTCAATACTTAGATTTTTTTAACCCTCAGATTACAGATTTTCTAACAGCTGCATGAAAGACAATTATTTTCCTAGAAAACCTACTCAAGAACTTTTGCTGCTTGTTTGAACTACTTATTTAATATGAGTTTAAACAATTTTTTTTTTTTTTTTTTAAACAACTTAATTGTTTTTTTCAATCCACTTAAATTTGTAAAACCAATTAACCAGTGAACTTGTTGAATTTGTGTTGGAACCAAGAATTTTTTTACATTGCAGCAAAAAAAATTAATGGATACATCTGTGGTAAAATAAAATTCACTAAATGTCTTGATGGAAGATGATTTTTAAAAGTTAATATTTTAATCACTTGACAAATAAAATATTCCAGTTTTGGCTCATACAATGTAACATTGGCTATAGGCATGGGACGATAACCGTATTCAAGGTATACCACGGTTTGGAAAAGTCAAAATTGTGCAATACCGTTTCTACGGTATGTGTAAAAAATTTTGTTTACTTTTTTTTAGGACAAAAGTATCTCCAGCAAAAAAGATCTCCAAAGATGCTGTTTTAAATTGTAAAGAAATCTGTGTTTTAAACTAATGAAGACAGCAGAAGTCAATGATTCATTTTCATTATTAAGCCGGACTTGTTTACTGCTCCAAAATATTATAAATGTTTCTCAATATAAAATATATTGTGTCCAAAGGAAAAAAAAAAAAAAAATTATATATTTATATAGACATTTTAAAAGAATATATATATTAGAGCAGTAATCACAATACCGTGAAACCGTGATATTTTTATCTAAGGTTATCATACCTTCAGAATCTTATACCGGCCCATGCCTAGTTGGCTATGGCTACAAATAAACCGGAACACTGGTTTTGTGCTCCAGGGTCACACGTTTTAATTTTTCTTTTTAAAAGTACTTCAAAGAATTGAGAATTAACAAAGATTGCAGATTCCCCAAAATGCATTCATTCATTTTCTTTTCGGCTTAGCCCCTTTATTAATCTGGGGTGGTCACAGTGGAATGAACCGCCAACTTATCCAGCATATGTTTTACACAGCGGATGCCCTTCCAGCTGTTATCCATCACTGGGAAATATCCATACACACATTCACTACGGACAATTTAGCTTACCCAATTCACCTATACCACACGTTTTTGGACTTGTGGGGGAAAACGGAGCACGCGAACACAGGGAGAACATGCAAACTCCACACAGAAACGCCAACTGACCCAGCAGGGGTTCGAACCAGCGACCTTCTTGCTATGAGGCGATTGTGCTACCCACTGCGCCACCATGCTGCCCGTCCCCAAAATGCAACAAGTGATAAAATGTTGAATTTCCAACTAGTTATAACTTTTAATATGCATCTCTTGTATCTTAATTTCAACACCTTTGAACAAAAGCATTTTCCCCATTTTGTTTTCATCGCCTCTTTTTTGCATGTCAGCTAAATATGATCTTTTATAACAAACCTTCAACAATAATAATAACAATAATAATAATAACAATAACAATAATAAGCATTTGTGGTAGGACTTTTTCATGGAAGATTATCTTAAATCTAATGATTTTCTTTTGCTTAAAATATAATTTCAACTCTGGCTTCGTGCTCCAGGGTCACACACACACACACGAAAACAAATGTTCATGGCTAAGAGAAACCAAACATATAGGATATTTAAAAAAAAACTAAATATTATATTGAAGTGGACGTGGAAATACTGTAACAGCCAAATCACAAGTCAAAGCACTCAGAACATTTCGTCATATTTGAGTTGATATAAACTGAACAGGATTTAAACAGGCCTTAAACACACACACACACACACACACACACACACACACACACACACACACAGGTTAACGGAGACTCAGACATGCGGGTCTACGAATCAATTTAATATTCGACGCACGCAGACGAAATGTTATGTTGCTAGGCAACATTATTGCCGTTCCTCTAGTTATGTTGCGCAACAACAAATAAATGAACATACATATACATATATATATACATAAATAATAAACATACAAAACCCTAAACGCTGATCCACCGCAAACGAACGCTTCGCCGTAAACGCGCGGCAGACAATAGAGCTCAGACAATAGTGACCATAATAAATGACGCATACACACACAATTACGCTTAAAAACAACTGAGGTTTGATTTACGTTGTTTACCAGTGCAGAAAGCGAAGTAAAAGAGCGAAATAAACAAAAAGAGCAACAAATAAACTCGCTTTCTCTCCCGCGCGCGGCTAACTTATTAGCAGCGTAGCTAACGCGCCAATGACATAACGCTTCTATCACCCAACAAACTCCTCTGGTGAATTATAAAACATGCTAAATTAAATCTACATAACACGTAGAGGTGGACGAATGTTTGCTGTGACTGAAATATGTACTTACCTTTAGGTGAAGGTGCGAGATAAGAATGAATTAAACGAGCGGTGCTGCTGCTGCCCCAAACTGCACGCGCCAGGCCGCAGTTTATACTACCGCCCGGATGTCCAGCCTCCTGAGCAACGCGCGCGCTCATTGGCTGGCGAACACGTCAATTTCAAATGTTGCAGTGTCGTGATTGGATGCTGGAGATGGCGCTCGGAGCGTTGATGTTCGGAAAATAATATAAAGATTGTAAATTTGCAGTTTCGTTGTTTGTTTTTTGCAGTAAAGTATATTTTTACGCTTTTAGACAAATTACGGTCTTATTTACTTTTTTGTTTGCAATTTTTAGTTTAATCTGCCAATACCTTTCCTTAGAATTGTGAGACAAGGAGTCACATATGAAATTAAATAAATTATATATATTGTTGGGGGAAAAGTCTGAATATTAAAGTAATATCAGAACTCGTACAGCCTCTTCATCAGTTTGTATTACTCCGCCCACACAAGTGGCAAGCAGAGGACTACAGTTTGACAAATATTGCAGCTGTTGGACAACATAATGTACTTTTGAGTTTTTTTTAGGCAAGAATGTCGTTGTTTAGATTGCAACTACGTAGTTTATTTATAAGGATAGTGCCTATTTTAAGTCGATCTCTCTCTTTTGTATTTTTTAGTGCTGTATTTATATCATAGTAATCTTGTAGTGTTTGCTTTGCTTTGGCTTTTTCGGGGTTAATTATTGTGATATCCCGATTGCAACAGAGAAATACTGGGAAATCTCTGTAGACTGATGGCATTTCATGTCACGTTCAGCCTTATAATCTTAAAATGTGAGCAAAATCACCTGTTTTGTCATCACTTTAGACATTATGCTAGAGAATCATTCAAATGTCTGTGTGAAGTAGCAATGGTTTCTGCTGTTCTGACGTCAGAATGGCGGAAGTACACGATTATGCCGTCGAACTGTTATATGCAATATCACACTCGTAGCAGTGAGATATGGCTGTATATCAGCACTATCAGTCAACGTATGCCTCCCACCAGTGCCGATATACAGCCATATCTGACTGCTACGAGTGTGATATATATATATATAAGTCTTGATATAATATATATGAGAGTACTGTGTATATAAATACACACATGCATATATTGGAGAAAGTGTTTGTTTATATATATATAAAATATTTGGTAACACTTTGGAATAAGGTTTCATTAGTTAATGTATGTTTATGTATTTACTAACATGAACAAATAATGAACAATACATTTAATCATCTTTGTTAATGTTAGTTAATGAAAATAAAGTCATGGTTAACTCACAATTGCAATAACGAATGTTAACAAGCGTACATTTTAATAATGCATTAGTACATTGTGAATCGTGATTAATAAATGCCACAGAAGACTGTTCATATTTAGTTCAATAGACCATTATTACCAAATAATAAAAAATATTTGTTGTATATGTTTGTGTTAAACTGCTTTGTAAAAAATACTGCTGTTTTTACCCAGCATTCTTCAAATTATCTTCCTTTGTGTTCAACGTAATAAAGAAACTCAAACAGGTCTGAAACCACTTAAAGGTGTAGTTCACCCAAAAAAAAGAAAATTCTGCACATTTACTCACCCTTTACTTGTTTAAAACCTTTATGAGTTTCTTTCTTCTGTTGAACACAAAAGAAGATATTTTGAAGAATGCTGAAAAACAGTAACCACTGACTTCCATTGTATTTGTTTTTTCTACTATGGAATAGTAATATATTCTTTAGTGCCCAAAACTCTCAATTCACACCGCAGGATGTCTGATCGCATCTTTGCATTGACTTAACATGTAAATCACTCGCGTTTGATGCTTCATCTGCGTCTGGTGTGAACGTACCATAACAGTCCCCAAAGTCAGTTTGTTTTGCAGCAGACGTGCTATATCCGAGACTCCAGAGCAGAGTGAAAGCTCCACTGCGTGGACGGGAAACGAGGAAAGCATTCAGATGCGGGCCGCGACGGAGCCTCAGACAGCAGGGCGTCCCTGACCTGCGGGGGCAGCGTGTGCATCAGCCAGCCCTCCGCCAGCAGACCCCCGCCCCGCAGCCCCGAACAGCAGCCCAGCTCCAGCGGCAGTGCCTCCAGACTGTTCCCATGCACGTCCAGCCGGGACAGCAGCGTCAGCCCGGACACACCGGCCGGCAAACAGCACAGAGAATTACTTGCAACATTCAGCACTCGCAGTTCAACACAACCTGCAAACAGCTCTGTGGGTAGACGCTCGAGTTTATTAGCACTCAGATCGAGTTCATTTAAAAGTGTTAAAGTCGCTATATCCGCCGGCAGATCCTGTAGCAAATTCCCAGCCAGCAGGAGGCGCCGCAGTCTGTGCAGCGTGAAGAGCGCGGATGGTAGTGTCTGCAGCTGATTATAAGCCAGATCCAGTAGCTCCAGCGCCCGAAGCACCCCCACGCTTGCCGGCAGAGACAGGACCTGATTGTGGGCCAGTCTGAGGCAGGACAGGCGGCACAGATGCTGCAGACCCAGCAGCTCCTCTAGGGTCCGCAGGCTGTTGTGCTGGAGATCCAGAGAGCGCAGGCCAGAGAGAGCCAGCAGAGCCGATGGCAGACGCTCCAGCTGACAGCCCTGCAGATGCAGCTCCGCCAGACCTGGCACACGCCTCAGACCTGGAAGAAAAGGAGGAGGAGGAAGGGTTTATATGAGTCGATAGAAGATGGGTACACTGTGGTCATAAAGGGATGGACATGGTCAGCAACAATTCTCAGGTAGGCTGTGGCGTTGACATGATGCTCAATTGGTACTAATGGGCCCCCAAAGTGTGCCAAGAAAATATCCCCCACACCATTACACCACCACCACCAGCCTGAACCGTTGATACAAGGCAGGATGGATCCATGCTTTCATGTTGTTGATGCCAAATTCTGACCCTACCATCCGAATGTCGCAGTAGAAATCGAGACTCATCAGACCAGGCAACGTTTTTACAATCTTCTATTGTCCAATTTTGGTGAGCCTGTGCGAATTGTAGCCTCAGTTTCCTGTTCTTACCTGACAGGAGTGGCACCCGATGTGGTCTTCTGCTGCTGTAGCCCATCTGCCTCAAGGTTGTGCATTCAGAGATGCTCTTCTGCAGACCTTGGTTGTAACGAGAGGTTATTTGAGTTACTGTTGCCTTTCTATCAGCTGGAACCAGTCTGGCCATTCTCCTCTGACCTCTGGCATCAACAAGGCATTTGCGCCCACAGAACTGCCGCTCACTGCATATCTTCTCTTTTTCGGACTCTTCTCTGTAAACCCTAGAGATGGTTGTGCGTGAAAATCCCAGTAGATCAGCAGTTTCTGAAATACTCAGAATGTGGCACAATGTGGCACCAACAACCATGCAACGTTCGAAGTCACTTAAATCACCTTTCTTCCCTATTCTGATGCTCGGTTTGAACTGCAGCAGATCATCTTGACAATGTCTACATGCCTAAATGGATTGAGTTGCTGCCATGTGATTGGCTGATTAAAAATTAGCGTTAACGAGCGGTTGCACAGGTGTACCTAATAAAGTGGCCGGTGTACCTAATTAAATTTAAAAAATGTAACTATGGCAAGGTGTAAGTAGCATAATGTAGTGGTGGATCAAATCAATGACATCATAATCGAACCAAACTGTGTGACCAGTGTAAGTTCACTCTCCTACCTGTAAGAACCAGTAATCTGGTGCCTTCATTATGGATCTCCAGTTTCAGCAGACTCCCAGCCAGTTCGCTCAGTTCTGCTGGGACTTTCTGCAATGTCCCGCGCAGCACCAGGACGCGGAGGTGCCGCAGCTGTCGGAGGCTCCCGAGGGTCCATCCGCGCCCCATCCCGCCCTCACTGCCCAGTCGGACCGTCAGCTGGAGCTCCTGAAGGCCCCGCAGAGAGTAAACCCACCCCGGGATCTCTGCGGCTGTGGTGAAGGTGAGATGGAGAACCTCCAGATGCTCCTGAAGAAACTGCAGTGCTCCAGGATCCACAGATGCAGAGCAGTGGTAAAGGTGAAGCTCTCTGGTGGGACGAGAATTACTGTTAAAACACACTTTTACTATCTATTACCTTCACTGCATGACAAAATGTCAGACAGTGTTTAGTGCTTTTTAAGTACACTGCAAAAATGCTTTACTTACTTAGAGCTTTTGTCTTGTTTCTAGTCCAAATATGTAATTAATTAAAATATTTATGATCAGACTTGATAAAAACAGTCTACAGAAACACTTTGATTGACATTCTCCCTTTGTACATGTTATCAGAGGAGGAAAGCCCCGCCCATTAGTGACCATCTCTCCTTCATTAGCATAGGACTTTAGTCCTGTTTTGAATCTGTCCCTATGCTGACACATTTGTGCTGACGCTGATGCGTTTGTAGCTCCGCCCTCTTTTGAAAAGAGCACAAACTCATTTGAATTTAAATTGACAGTCACCCAAACGCCAAAAGTAGCGAGTAGGGTCTGTCTGCGGACTGCAAGACAGAGGCGTAACATGAAGGGGCCTAGGGGCATTACTTGTAGTACGTTAGAGGCGTAACTTGAAGTTATGGAGACATGTCAAAACTGTGTTGTTGGCAAGATGGCGCTGTACATCAGTTATTAACATCTACACCTACTCCACACCAAAACCCAACCATCACAGTTATTAACGTCTATACCTACCACAACCCTAAACCCAACCATCATCGTTATTATAGGGGCAGTCGTGGCCTGGTGGTTAGAGTGTTGGACTCATGATCCGAAGGTTGCTGGTTCGATACTCGGTACCAGCGGGAATTGGGGGAGGGGGGAGTGAATGACCAGCACTCTCCACCACCCTCAATACCACGACTGAGGTGAGTCCCTTGAGCAAGGCACCGTTCCCCCAAACTGCTCCCCGGGCGCCGCAGCATGGCTGCCCACTGCTCCGGGTGTGTGTTCACGGTATGTGTGTGTTCACTAACTGTGTGTGTGCACTTGGATGGGTTAAATGCAGAGCACAAATTCCAAGTATGGGACACCATACTTGGCCACACTACACTTCACTTCACTTCACCTTCCCCAAACCTAAACCCAACCATCATAGTTATTAATGTCTACCCCAACCCTTAACCCAACCATCATAGTTATTAACGTACAGCCGCGAGTTGCGGAGGCTTTCATACTTGACACGCCATTGTACTGTTATTTGCAACCACAGAGGGTGACACCAAGTAGGCTAACTGTCATGACAAAACGGATGAAGAAGTCAGCGAGTGGAGTTGCATGGTGGAGTTGCTAAATGAATGAATATAATAATATATCAAATTAATTGGTTGTGGATAAATTTGGAGAAAACTCATGAAAACATTTGATGAAAATGTTCTCTGGTAAGTATTTCTGCCATTTTGCCAACAACATCTCATTGTGACATCTCGCATGGTTTAATGGGATCTCGATAACTGCAAGTTACGCCCCTCCTCTTATGCCCCTGTCACTCCGCAGACAGATACACTTGCAATTAGCATCAAAGCCTATAAGGGTCAGTTTTTAGAGAGTTAGAAAATATTATTTGTCTGTTATTTTGAGCTGAAATACATACACACACACTCTAGCGACATCAGAGACTTATTTTACATCTTGTAATAAAATAGGTCCCCTTTAAAACCCCACCTGAGCGCGCTCATGTTGGCGATCTGAGCGGTGAATTTGGCGTCTGCTATGAGCTCCAGCTTGAGCACCTGCAGCGTGCTGAAGGAGAAAAGCGCAGGCGGCAGGTGAGGGAGAGCCACCAGCTGTAGGACAGAGCGCCCCTGCTGGTCAGAGGAGGTGATGGCACGCAGACGTTCAGCTCCCCAGCGCCGCTCCACGCTCTCCTGCAGGAGCCGTGTCTCGCTGACCGGTGACAGGAACACGGACAGACGCTGCGCCAGCAGAGGGTCGTACTGGTCTGCCATGTGGAGGAGGAATGCCAGGTCATTGTGGAGGTCTGGAGCGTCCAGCATCGAGCCTTTCTCACGCAGAGTCTGGAACGAGTACTGCCTTAAAGGCCTGAGAAATCATACAGACATATGCATGTTAATAGGACGTGGGTTAAATTAGGCTTTCCAGTTTCTATGTTTGGTTCATTATTTCTACTGTATCTGTTCACCTCAGGGAACGGAATCAACCCTGTGACGTTAGACAGAGTGATATTCCAAGATGGCGGCACCCTTGCTCTAAAAGCTGTAGTAAAACATGCTCTTTTCTTCAAAATGGTTACATTAATCGAGTTTGTTATATTCTATTCTATTATATATTATATTATATTTTCATAAGTGTGGAAATCAGTTTACAAAATCAACGTGACGCATCTATAACTCTGCCTCCTGTAGCACGGGGGAGTCTGAATGTTCCAAAACAGTGTACCGTCAGACATGTTGTGAAGATGATATTCTCTGGTAAAAATTCTTATTCTTATTTCTAATTACTTAATTTAACACAAACACAGCAAAATATTAGATTCATCCTCAATGATGAGCCACTCCGCCTTTAAAGTGGGCATGAAGTGAAGTTTCACAAACTAATTTAGAGAGGAGCATGTGATATGATTGAATGCAGCTGGTCCCTATCGGTAATCTAGCCAATTGGATTATTCCAAATTTAACATAAATATCCAGCCTAACTTTATTCCCTATCTTCATTTTGAAAGATCCCCCATCCATCCCTTCTCCCTCCTCCTCAATTCTAGGATCGGGCGACACGGCGGCTCAGTGGTTAGGACTGCTGCCTCACAGCAAGAAGGTCGCTGGTTCAAGTCCTAGCTGAGCCAGTCGGCATATCTGTGCAGAGTTTACATGTTCTCCCCGTGTTCACGTGGGTTTCCCCCAGATACTCTGGTTTCCTCCCACAGTCTAAAGACATGTGACACAAGTGAATTAAATAATAGTAACAGTCACAAGCACTTAATGCGTTTGCACTGGTGTGGTTGGTGGTCTATTCCTATAGAGCCTTCTTATTAATCAAGGTATAGGCCAAACAAAGCAGGGGAGCTCTCGAGAACTACCTGATCTCGTATCTTAATGCTCACTGACCAAGCGGGAGCCTTGGGCTCATCTATTTCCGAGCTCAGGGTTCTCTCCCGGGACAGCATGCCAAACCTGCTAACACCGTCAAGCATTATCTAAGTGTGAACTCTTGAAACAGACTTTAAGATTGTATTTTTTCCCCATTTCATGACGTACATCCAGTTGAAACAGTGCTGCAATTAGGAAAAATGTAGGGTGGTGTATGATTTTGTCTTTTGGGAACTGATTGGATCATTGGAAGATGGGCAATGCTAATAAAACTGAGGAAGATTGACGAATGGACACAAGCAGGGCCAAAACAAGACATGCACGGATAGCCCCACCCTAAGGGACTGATAGGCCTGCCCTGAATGACTAATAGCTTCACCCTAAATGACTGATAGAATCACACTAAAGGAGTGATAACCCTGCCCTAAATGACTGATAGCACCGCCACAAATTACTGATAGTCCTGCCCCAAATGATTGACAGCCCTGGCCTAAATGACTGATAGCTCCACCTTAAAGGGGTTGGGATGTCTGAATGTTCCAAAACAGTATACCATCACTAAGACTTTTACAATTTCTTTTTGCTCTCAAATGAAAAAGTTTGTTCTTCCATTTTGTTTGAAGTATACTGGGGTCTATAGTCCACTCAGCAGGGTCCCTCGACACTCACTCATGGAGACTACAGACTACAGCAGCGGTACTCAACACTGTTCTTGGAGATGTACCTTCCTGCAGAGTTCAGCTCCAATCCTGATCAACCACACCTGAACCAATTAATTAGGACCTGTACAGCACTTGATAATAGGGTATATCCCCACAGACTTTTAATTTTCAGTCAGCCAGCCCAAGCGCTTCTGGCGAATTGTCGTGCCATTACAAAATCACCATGTTTAAGATCTGATTTCTTTAAAAATCAGTGATCTTCACTCCCTGATTGATATAGGATGTAAAGTTGGTCTCAGACTGGCCAAGAAGCACTGCATTAAACTCAATTGTTCCGCGCAATGTCTTTAAAATATGAAAATGTATTTTACCCCAGTTTTTTTAATGGAGTTTCTGCGCTCGCCTGATGCTACTGACGGCGCTAGCATTTACATGGTCTTTAATCTCGTTTTATGCTTGAATAAATAAATGAATGCTTAAGTCTATTTAAATGATGGTATTTTAATTACATTACAACATCGATGCCATAAAAGTAACCTTATGAAATTGAAAATAGTCACATTAACCTTTCACTGGAGGTTTATCGGTGGCTGTGCACATAGACCATTGGGTTTGATATGGGTTGCAACTGAACTCTGTAGGAAGGTAGATCTCCAGGAACAGAGTTGATCACCGCTCGACTACAGACTACACAATCCTCTGTTTTGAAATCAGCCATACTTGCGTAAGATCCAGAAGAGTGCGTAGATGGCCAGCAGGCCAAACAGAAAGAGCAGCGAGACGTAGGCCTGCATGAGCTGGCGCAGGACAGAGGACAGCGGGTGACTGCACTGGAACTCACTGTAGCCAATCAGAGCATCGGAGCGCGGCCGGCAGACATGACTGAAGGAGATGCAGCTCAGCAGAGGAGTGGTGTAGCTCACGATTAACACAAACTTCAGCACTTTGAACACCGTCTGAGCTGTGTACACCTACAGGAGGAGATGAGAGTGCAGGATTTGGTTTTAATTGGACTCACTCTATGCCATTTTTAATAGTCCCTTATGACTTTAGTCCCATGGTACACTCACTAACCCCGGCTCACACTGTGCAATTTTTGACAACGAGAAAAAAATCAGTCACCTGAGAAAAAATGTTTTGAAATCCTAAAAGCCCTATTAACAATTCTTAGTTCTGGATTTGGTTTCCAGAACGTTCTTTTCAACGTTTTGATATTTAATTAATTTGTTATTTTGTAAAGTTTTCTTAACAGAAATAGAAAGTTATTCTAACAATGGGGGTTGTACTGGCAACACTTTCTCCCAATGTTATTTTAAAGGTCCTGTGAAATTAAAATAAAGTTTTTTAGATGATAGTATAAGTACGTTAGTTAGTTAGGATATCTAAAAACTAGTGTGCTCTAAATTCTTGTTCTTATTTCTAACTACGTAATTCCACAGATACACAGCAAAACAACAGATTCATCCTTGATGAGGAGCCACTTCACCTTTAAAGTCAGCATAAAACAGAAGTTAAGATTGTCTTTTTTCCCCATATTGTGACACACGTCCAGTTGAAACAGTCCAGAAATGAGAAAAAAAGCATAAAGCAGTGCATGATTTTGTCTTTTGGGAACTGATTGGATGAGTGGGAGATGGGGGTTGCTAACAAAACAGAGAAATATTGACGAATGGACAAAAGCAGGGCAGAAACAAGACATGCACTGATAGCCCCACCCTAAACGACTGATCACTCCACCCTAAATGACTGATAGCCACACCAAAAATGACTGATAGCCCTGCCCCAAAGGACTGATAGTCCCGCCCTAAAGGACTGATTGCTCCACCCTAAAGGACTGATATCCCCGACCTAAAAGACTGATAGCTTAGCTCTAAACAATTGATAGCCCCACCCTAAAGGACTGACAGCCCTGACCTAAAGGACTGATAGCCCCGCCCTAAATGACTGATAGCCC
>CAIGQV010019355.1:6613080-6626629 GCA_903798115.1 Danio jaintianensis
CTAGGGTGTTTATTTGACGTTCTGTATGGTTGTGAGTGCAGTGCTATATAGTTCCTAAGGTGTAAGTGTGTTGCTAGGCTGCTGGTTTGAAAGCATTACAATGTGGTTGCTAAGGCGTTAGTGTGTTGCTAGGGTGTTGATTCAACATTCTGTATGGTTGTTACTGCATTGCTATGTGGTTGCTAGGGTGGTACTGTGTTGAAAGGTTTATTTGACATTCTGTATGGTTATTAGTGCTTTGCTATGTGGTTGCTAAGGTGCAAGTGTGTTGCTAGGTTGCTGATTTGACATTCTGGATGGTTGTGAGTGCATTGCTATGCGGTTGCTAAGGTGCAACTGTGTTGCTAGATTGCTGATTTGACATTCTGTATGGTTGTGAGTGCAGTGCTATGTGGTTGGCAGGGTGTTAGTGTGTTGCTAGCTTGCTGAGTTGGCATTCTGCATGGGGGTGAGTGCATTGCTATGTGGTTGCTAAGGTGTGTGTTGCTAGGTTGCTGATTTGGCATTCTGTATGATTGTGAGTGCATTGCTATGTGGTTGCTAAGGTGTGTGTTGCTAGGTTGCTGATTTGGCATTCTGTATGATTGTGAGTGCATTGCTATGTGGTGCTAAGGTATTAGTGTTTTCTTATACAGCTGCTTCAATGTTCTTAATGGATGTTTACTTGCTTACTGATATTATTCTGGCATCCAGACATGAATCAGTGCTCAGTAAGTTACTTCAAAAAAGTAATTAACTACTAATTACACCATTAAAATTGTATTTAAATAAATGTTCTAATTTCTTTATCTGAAAAATAACTCATGTGATCAGTAAGTAAAATTTAATTACTTGACTAAATACTAAAAATCCACATAAATAGCAATGCATAGACAATAGAAATTAAATCTGAGTCAAACAAAAATAATTAAAATGAAAACCCTCCATGTATCAAAACAAAACGTTTTCAAATTAACAACTATTTAACTAATCACACCCAACACTAATATGAATCCATGCCTTTTATGTCTGTCTGTCAGTGAAAATAGCGCCTCTAAACTCTCGAGCAACATTAAACTCTTAATTTGAGGAACAAATAACATATTATAACCACAGCACTAGTGACTTAGCAAACATGTATAAAAACACAAGCTATAAGAAGTGTCAGTGTAACCAATGTAGTCTAATCAAATGTCATTTAACACAAACTGAACAGTTTTACATCCTCACACTATTAAAGCATTCAAATTCCAATGCATTTAGGTTTAATGACAGTCAACAGAACAGTAATATATAACTAGTAACACAAATCCTGCATGCAAAAATAAAATGATAATGAACTTACTGTGTGGAACCTAAAATGTCAACGAATTCAACTGCAAAGCCACGCATTCATGCTTGGACAGCCTGGTTTTCTTGTACACAGGTCCGGTGCGGGCCGGTTTGCTCAGTGTTTTGGCCCTGGCTGCAGACACACTGGGGCCCCAGAAGCTGCTTTGAAGTCTCCATGGTAACCTAAACACACAAAGGCCGCATTGACATCATATTACGCCAGAGAGAGGCTGGATTTGTTAGTATTTCCCAAAGCAGTTAAGCAGCATAAAATTATCAAATGCATTGATGTATTTACTTACTTAGCACTTAAAAAATGGATCAAAATATTGAGAGAAAACAATAAGAGTGCAATGCAGCATGAGAACACCAGGTGGCGCTAAATACTTAATTAACACGATCAAGTGAGTTTGGCCTGTGGTAAGCCTTTTATTTGACTACTAAGCCAGCAAAAACTAAATTAAAAGCATTTAACTTAAGCTTACAGTCAGAGTTACTGCAATGATTTATCACTTTATCACTCAACCAAAAGGGCGCTCTTTGAAAGAAAGAGGCTTTTTATTCTGAAAATGCTGCTGTAGTTGTGCAGGAAAGCCCCGTTTCCCCTCAATATTAATATTATTTCACACATTTGTAGTGCTGGGGATTTACAGTAAGCCACTCGTCAGATAGAGACAGCAGTTATTGTCACTACACGATAATCGTCAAATCCTGTTTGAAAAATGTGCAAATAAATATATAATTTTTTATATTCATTACTCATAACGATAGATTTAAATAGATTTTTTTTTATAGGAGTTCATGTGAATGATCTAAGCTCGTCATTCCAATCTCAAACTCACAATATTAAATTATCATATTAAATATTTATTTCAAATGACATTTTGTTTGCATTTACTGCTAATCATTCCAAAAGTTTGGAGCAACGAGAAAGTGATGATTAAGTCATTTTTAAGAACACACCATTTATTGTTCATGCAGTTATTTTATTTTATTTATTTTTTAAATGCAATTTCTGTGCATTTCTTTCATTTTTTCGGGCATATCAAGCTTTTTTCTACAGTATTAGGTCATTTGTTTGTATTACTATTGTGATTGTGTTACCATAGCAACTGTAGAATCACAACAGTAGAATAATTATTCATTCATTCATTCATTTTCTTTTCGGCTTAGTCCCTTTATTAATCTGGGGTCGCCACAGCGGAATGAACCGCCAACTTATCCAGCATATGTTTGACGCAGCGGATGCCCTTCCAGCTGCAACCCATCAATGGGAAACTTCCATACAGACTCATTCACACTCATACACTACGGACAATTTAGCCTACCCAATTCACCTATAGCGCATGTCTTTGGACTTGTGGGGGAAACCGGAGCACCCGGAGGAAACCCACGCCAACACGGGGAGAACATGCAAACTCCACACAGAAACGCCAACTGACCCAGCCGAGGCTCGAACCAGCGACCTTCTTGCTGTGAGGCGATAGTGCTACCCACTGTGCCACCGTGACGCCGTAGAATAATTACTATAGTTTAATTCAAGCGATTAATTCAATACAGATTCATTCAAGTGTTTCCACTTCTAAATGGCTGAAGAAAAACAAAATAAAGACTTTGGAATGGCCTAGTCAAAGTCCTGAACTGAATCCGATTGAGATGCTGTGGATTGACCAGTTTTATACAGAGCACTGTGCTACGTCTGACAGATCGCGCTATTGTGTCTTTCTTTTCTTTTTTATTCTTTTATAACCTGTTTTAACACATTTCAATTTGTTTTTAATCACTGTTATTATTTGTTTTTATTTTCTTATACTTGTCTTTTATTCCTGTTTATGTAAAGCACTTTGAATTGCCACTGTGTATGAAATGTGCTATATAAATAAACTTGCCTAGCCTATTAGTTGTTATTAGGGGCAAACACTTTTTCACACAGGTCTATATAGTTACGAACTATCCGACGTAATCTTTGGAGGTCGGATTTGGTAGCTGAGCTAAACCAGACAGTTATTGAAGTGCAGAGGACTGATTCAATGATGGGAGTGTAGAACTGTTTCAGCAGCTCCTTTGGCAGATTGAACTTCCAGCTGACAAAGGAAGTACAGCCTCTGTTGAGCCCATGTCACAGCCCATGTGAGTGTCCCACTTCAGGTCCTGAGAGATGGTGGTGCCCAGGAACCTGAATGACTCCACTGCTGCCACAATGCTGTCCATGATGCTCAGTGGGGGGAGAGCAGAGGGGTTACTCCTGAAGTCCACTATCATCTCCACTGTTTTGAGTGTGTTCAGCTCCAGGTTGTTGTGACTGCACCAGACAGCCAGCTCCTTAACCTCCTGTCTGTAAGCAGACTCGTCACCATCCTGAATGAGGCCGAGTCTGCTTACAGACAGGAGGTTAAGAAGCTAATTTCAAAGGCTTCATTTCAAAACTGCATGATGTGTTTATAATTAAAATGATCTGATTTTCATTAGTTAATTTTCAGTACTTTTTGAGTTAACGCAAAATTCTAATCAGCCAATCACATGGCAGCAACGCAATGCATTTGGACATGTAGACATGGTCAAGACGAACTGCTGTAGTTCAAGCCGAGCATCAGAATGGGGAAGAAAGGTGATTTAAGTGACTTTGAACGCGGCATGGTTGTTGATGCCAGACGGGCTGGTCTGAGTATTTCAGAAACTGATGATCTACTGGGATTTTCAGCACAACCATCTCTAGGGTTTACAGAGAAGGGTCCGAAAAAGAGGAAATATCCAGTGAGCGGCAGTTCTGTGGGCGCAAATGCCTTGTTGATGCCAGAGGTCAGAGGAGAATGGCCAGACTGGTTCCAGCTGATAGAAAGGCAACAGTAACTCAAATAACCACTCGTTACAACCGAGGTCTGCAGAAGAGCATCTCTGAACGCACAACACGTCCAACCTTGAGACGGATGGGCTACAGCAGCAGAAGACCACACCGGGTGCCACTCCTGTGAGCTAAGAACAGGAAACTGAGGCTACAATTCACACAGGCTCACCAAAATTGGACAATAGAAGATTGGAAAAAAATGTTGCCTGGTCTGATGAGTCTCGATTTCTGCTGCCACATTCGGATGGTAGGGTCAGAATTTGGCGTAAACAACATGAAAGCATGAATCCATCCTGCCTTGTATCAATGGTTCAGGCTGGTGGTGGTGGTGTAATGGTGTGGGGGTTATTTTCTTGGCACACTTTGGGCCCATTAGTACCAATTGAGCATCGTATCAACGCCACAGCCTACCTGAGTATTGTTGCTGACCATGTCCATCCCTTTGTGACCACAGTGTACCCATCTTCTAATGGCTACTTCCAGCAGGATAGCGCGCCATGTCATAAAGCGCGAATCATCTCAGACTGGTTTCTTGAACATGACAATGAGTTCACTGTACTCAAATGGCCTCCACAGTCACCAGATCTCAATC
This sequence comes from Danio jaintianensis, assembly GCA_903798115.1. Taxonomy (NCBI): domain Eukaryota; kingdom Metazoa; phylum Chordata; class Actinopteri; order Cypriniformes; family Danionidae; genus Danio; species Danio jaintianensis. The sequence goes on from CAIGQV010019355.1 coordinate 6,617,829, forward strand.
CAATAGAGCACCTTTGGAATGTGGTGGAACGGGAGATTCGCATCATGGATGTGCAGCCGACAAATCTGCAGCAACTGCGTGATGCTATCATGTCAATATGCAGCAAAATCTCTGAGGAATATTTCCAGTACCTTGTTGAATCTATGCCATGAAGGATTAAGGCAGTTCTGAAAGCAAAAGAGGTCCAACCCGGTACTAGTAAGGTGTACCTAATAAAGTAAGTATATGTTTATTTGATATGTAGCATTTGATTGGTCAGAAGATTTGATGAGAACCTGAAGTATGAGGTAACGTCAAAAATATTGTTGATCCACTTAGGCGTAAGTGACAAACTGGATGTTTACATCTTCTAAATGTTTGTTTTGGAGCACACTAGCTTATAGATATCCTTAAGATTAACATACTGATACTAACATCTAAACTTTAAAAGTATCAGTCATGTTGGAAAGTAAAATAATGTCTGGGCATGTTGTTATTTGATGTGTTTCTATGATGAGTGACTAAACTACAAGCGTTTCAGGTACTTTCTGTGTTTCTACCTCTGCTGAGTGTTTCCTTCAGGCCTCCGGCTCTCTGTTTTTCCACCCGCTGCTCTCTCCACATCACTCCATCATCTCGGTCCTCACGAAAACACTCACACACCGCTTGCCTTATTTCTGCTTTAAACGTCTGTCTGAAGTTCTCATGCGAGCATCTGTTGACAACATCAGCCTGAAACATCATCCCGGGCCCTCTGATGACAACCTGAGAGAGAAGAGAAGAGCGAGATAAAACTAATGAAAACAATGAGAGGTGAGGTGAAGTAAAGCGGCCTTTTCATGCTTGTTTTCTCTATTAATGCAGCAAACATCACACAGCTGGGTATATTTATCTTGCCATGCACAAAGCACACAGCGGACAGGGCCGTGCGTGTGAAAGAGACTTTAAAGCATCCATAATATTTTTATTAAAACATAAGTCAATAAACAGCAGACTGCAGCTCCTCTCTGGAATGGAGCAGATTTTTATGAATGACTGCATTCATCGGTGGCCACGCCCACACCATGATAGAACACCGCCTTGATGTCTAAACCACGCCCTTATTGGAGTGCTGTCGCTCTGATTGGCGGAGTGGGCGTGGCCGTGCATACATTAACAGTACAGCAGTATAAAATCTTGAGTACAGCATGAAAACGAGCGTTAGAAACTCCTGAACGCGATTAAAGCACAGCTGATATTACACACACACACACGTATACGTGCTTTAATAAACACGCTGTCTGGATTACTCACGAGCTGAACGGTGTTATTGTGGGCTACAGTCTCAAATATCAATCTTTTCCGTGGACACCAAGTGGTTTATATGAAGATGAAGGATTTTGTGTGTCTGCTGGTGTTTGTTGGGATCTTCTGCACGTCGGTAAGTGAAGAGACACTCATGTAAACAATCTGCGTGTATATGAACAGCTCACTTCATTATTATACAATGCAAACAGTAACAGATCTGTCATGTTGGCTATCATACACATATATAAATGAATTAATGTGACACTTTCTTTCTGTAACACATATTCTACCAGAATTGAACATTAAAACACTTTAAAATGTTATTCAAAGCAGAAATATGGGTGTAGAGATTGCAAAAAAGGACTGGTCATTTTAAGTATCAATTTAATTTGAGAAGAAGTGTTATAACATACACGTTACAATACAAAAAATGCATGTAATTTTATATTATGTATGTGTGTGTGATCCACTTTACAACTAGATATTGCTTTAATATGAAAATAGATTTTTATTGTATTACTTAAATATAAATACGTGTAGAAATATAATATAAATAATATTTTTCAATACACATTTTGGTTTTAGGACAGCTCTGATGAAAGATTATGATTTACTTTAAATGTTGACAACTGTGTGTGTGTTACTTGTATTCCTAATGTCGTGGGGACCAAATGTCTCCACAAGTATTGCAATACCAGTATATTTTGACCTAGTGGGGACATTTTTGAAGTGCTTTATAAACGAAAAAATGCAGATTGTTTTCTGTGAGAGGGTTGGTTTAGGGGGGAAGAAATATACAGTCTGTATAACATCATTACAGCTATGGACTGAGACCATGAAGATGGCAGTAGAAATGTGTGTGTGACTGCACTGTAAAAAATATCAGTTAATAAACAGTTTCTGTATTTTGTGTGTTTTCTGTTTATTTGTGGTTGTGAATTGCATTATGGGATGTTGATCTCTGCTCTGTCGACTTTTGATGTTGAAAATTCACTTTTATTGACATTTTAGTCGTTTGAAATAATAATATAATGTATAAGAAATAATATCTAGAGAAATAAGTCTGTAAAAGAACAGAAAATGTGCTGCAGTTTATTACAAGGTGTTTGTAGCATAATATACAACACCAACGCAGACACTATAGCACTGCAGACTATTACACACGTGCAGAAAAGTCCATTTTTTTTCAAACTTTTCCAGGTTAAAAGTTGTTGGAAGAAAGATCAAGATCCCATAATGCAATTCAAAAGCAGAAATAAATGAGGAAAAATAAAAACATGAATCACAAAAATACAGAAACTGCTCATTCACGGATATTTTTACACTGTAAATATTTTAATGTATCTGTTGTGAACTGTTTGACTTTAACAGTAGCTACGTTTCCATTCACCTACTTTTATGCGCATTTTGGATATGCGCATAAAAAATTATAATAAATAAAATAAAAAACACGTTTGAAAAAAATGGGTTGATGGAAACGCTAAGATGCGCATAAATTTTGAAGATGCGCATTAAAAAAATGTATGCGCATAACTGAGTAGGATAAACTTTTTATTCGATAAGAAAAGATGCGCATAAACTAAGATGGAAACACTTTTACCGAACAAATTCCAGTATGCGCATTAAAAAAAAGGTCATGTGACTTGGTTATAAGAGATCATGTGATGATAAAAATGTTTGTGAATGGACAAACCAGCAGGCTGAGCACATTGTAAAACATCTGAAATGTTGTTTTGGTCATTCTAAAACGCCTTAACCGTTTCAGTATTAGTGTTATTATATTATTAATGACCTCCAGAATTGTTAAGAGCGTCTGTGCTCCACGTCTCACGCCTTCAAACGCCGCCACGCGTTCACTTCGTGTCAGCATTGCCTTCTGAGGCGCAAGTCATTTATTAAATGAAGAAAAGATTCACGCAGCTTCTCCTATCGCAGTAAATTCTGTTTTTACTGTTGATATTTGGCGCCATTTAATCAGGAAGTGACGATTTTGTTCTCTTTGACTCGTTGGATGGAAACGCTGCTTTATCCGCACATCTTTTATGCGATATTCCAGTTTTGCGCATGAAGTTAATTCGCATTTTTGGATGGAAACATAGCTAGTGTGGTTGATAGTTTGCCAAAATTGCAACTTGGCATGAATCACTCACAACTACAAACACTTTTACTTTTATTCTTCCTTATTTATTTTAAAATTTACATTAAGAAATATTTTTCAAAAATAAAAGCAAAGCTATTGGGATCAAACAGCATTTGATCATCAATGATATGGGACGGATTTGTGTACTTATTTCCTCGCCTATACGTATAAGTACAGTCATAGAAATGTTTTTGGTTAGCTACGAAGATAGTTTAGAATTGTCATTTCATTTAAAGTGGACCCATTATGCCTCTTTTCACAAGACGTAAAATAAGCCTCTGATGTTCTAACTCTCTGAAACTGACCCGTTCAGGCTTTGATCTTAACTGAGGTGTTTTGGTCACTTTAAATTCAAATGAGATTGTGATGTTTTCAAAATAGGGCGGAGCTACAAATGCCTGTGTGTCAGCATAGTGGCAGATTCAAAAACAGGACTAATGCCCTATGCTAATGAGGGAGAGATGATGTCACTAGTGGGCGGGGCTTTCTCCTCTGATGACAGGGAGAATGTCAATCAAAGTGTTTCTGCAGACTGTTTTTATCAAGTGTGATTATAACAAATACAATTAATTCATGTTTACCACTAAAGGCTCGTAATATTCACACACTGCTGACACACAACTGTGTTTAAACCCCTTATAAAAGTGATTTTTGCATAATGGCTCCCCTTTAAATCATTGTTATTTTGGGGGGAATAGTTTATTTAGAGTCTTTATAAATGGTTAGCTTCTTTTGTTCATTGTTTTGGCCTTGCTCCGTCCTGAAGTTAATTTTAGACTCCCTTTACGTTGTTTATTTGTTCTGCTGTAATAAATTCTGTTAGATTTTTTTGCGTTAATCCAGCAGTGGTTATTGAGTGGAACGGTGTGGTGGATTTAATTCAAGTAGTTTTTTTGTATTTTGTTATTTAATTCATTTTTTTGTTGTTGATTCTGCCCGTCCTTTTAGACCAGGTAACAGAATTTAGGGGCCCGTCCTAGCGAATTGTTTTTCCTCACACCATTTCAAAGTTTATGATGCTGCTTGTTTGCGTTTTCGAACATCGATATGGAAACAAATATGGAAATATTTCTTTCTGGCAGTTCTTCTGTCTTTATGCAGCTTTGGATCATCATCACTGGTGTGTGTGTGTGTGTGTGTGTGCATGCGTGCGTGCGAGTCTGATCTGCTCACCTTAGATGTTTTAGGACATCTTCGATGAAAGATTTATCCACTTCATATGTTGACTACTGTATATATTAAATTTACAGATTATCTTTAATAATTAGAAAGAATTGTTTGCCCTTTCAGCTTCAGCTATTTCACGGCAAAAACTGAAATAATGTACAGTTTATAAATATTTAATTATACTCATATAATGATAATTATAAACACTCTTCTATAATACAGCTTTCTACCAATGAAAACGTCAACAACAATCAATAATACATAATATAACTATTTACACTGTAAAAATATCTGTAAATTAGCAGTTTTTCGCATTTTGTGATTCGTGTTTTTTTTCTCTCATTTATTTATGCTTTTGAATTGCTTTATGGGATATTGATCTAGGGTTAACTCAAATTCTCTGACTTTTCCATGACTAAAAAGCTGAATTTCAAATGACCCGTCCACCTTATTTTTCTCTTAAAGTGGAGCCATTATGCAAAAAAAAAAAAAAAGCCTTTATAAGGGATTTAAACAGTTGTGCGGAGACATTCTATGAATATAAGCAGCCTCTAATAGTAAAAATGTATTACTCTTATTTTTTATAATCAGACTTGATGAAAACAGTCTGCAGAAACACTTTGATTGACATTCTCCATTTGTACGTGTCATCAGAGGGGGAACTCCCCGCCCACTCGTAACCATCTCTCCCTCATTAGCATAAACAGCCCTGAGTGAGAAGCAGCTTTCCACCATTAGAGCTTTGAATCTGCCGCTATGCTGACACACAGGCATTTATAGCTCCGCCCTCTTTTAAAAAAAAGAGCACAATCTCATTTGAATTTAAGGCAACAGTCACTAAAACACCACAATTAAAAGGGTCAGTTTCAAAGAGTCAGGAGCAGTGGCCATTGTAAATAAAAATGTCAAGAATGGAGGTCTCGTTCACTTCCATTCATTTTTAGCAAAACAAAACAACTTAGGGGCGCATCTTTTGCGTGTGCAAGTTTGTTATTTCCAATGGAGGCGAGTGGCTTGCGCACATATTGGGAGCAACGCGCTCGCATTTTCCAGGCACAGCCAGTTGAAAACATCTCAACTTTTTAGAATGTCGCGAGAGCACTGCAAATCATGTGACAAGAACTGACCAATCAGCTTTATACTTTGAGGTAATTAGTCTACCGAAATTCCATAAACACAGAGCACCCAAACACTGCATTCGTTCATTCATTCATTCATTCATTCATTCATTCATTCATTCATTCATTTATTTTCAACTGCTTTTCCGGGGCCGGGTCGCAGGGGCAGCAGTCTTAGGAGAGAACCCCAGACTTCCCTTTCCCCAGACACTTCCTCCAGCTCCTCCGGGGGGATCCCGAGGTGTTCCCAGACCAGCCGAAAGACATAGTCCCTCCAGTGTGTCCTGGGTCTTCCCCGAGGCCTCCTCCCAGTGGGACATGCCTGGAACAGCTCCCTAGGTGGGCGTCCAGGAGGCATCTGAAACCACCCGAGCCACCTCAGCTGACTTCTCTCGATGTGGAGGAGCAGCGGCTCTACTCCGAGCTCCTCCCGGGTGACAGAGCTCCTCTCCCTATCTATAAGAGTGCACCCTGCCGCTTGTCATTAAGCCAAAGCTCATGACCATTCCCTAGGAGGAGTTCGTTAAAATACAACGCCTGGAAATGGCAAAAACGGCAAGAGACTGTTTTTGTAGGTTTTGGCACGTTTGATGTGTGTGCCAATTTTCGTACGTGTGCGTGAAACGTAGCTCGAGGGAGTCGAGCGCGAGTATTTCAAACATTCCAACTACATAAAAACGCAGAAACTGTGCACAATTCACTGCGTGTGTCTTTCACTGACACTTCCAGCAGAAGCCTGTTTCACTGTTATGGAGAAACTGAAAGTAAACTCCATTTCTCTCTCTCTTACCGTGGAGCTTTGACCTGCTAGCGTGAGGTAACTTTTCCTCTCCTCTCGGCTGTTACAGCAATACTTCTGGATACAGACACGAGCATGTCTGCAGAGTGAGTTTTCTCCACCGCGTCTATCATGGATCAGCTGTGTCACTCATCGGTGAACAGCGCCAGAGCGTTAGAGCCAATCGCAGCCCTTTCTGTTGAGCGTGTGACCAATCATAGGTGTAAGAAAGAACTCGCTCAACAGTGCTCAGAAAGCGAGCGGGATATTTATATTTGTTTATTTGCTATAAATGCTCGTGTTGTACTCGTGAATGTACTTGAGTTTATGAAGGTACAGTTCATTTATCTATTTGTATTAAATGACAATTGTATTACAAATAGTATATAAATATATTTATAAATTTTAATACAAGAATTGCTGTGCTGTGAAGTAAAATATAAAATTGTTTATGGAAAGCATCGTCAATGCACCGTGATGTCGAATTGAACCGAATCGATGGCATGATTATCGTAACCGAACCATGAGACCAGTGTAGGTTCACACCTCTAATAACAATAGAAAAAGCGTGAAAACACGAGAAAAATAATTTGATAAACGTAAAGTAAAATTTAAAACGACCCCGAAAAAATTATATTCCATAACTTGGACAAAACATATAAAATTTCAATGTCTCGAGTAGAACTTTTAAAATTCCAAGTCATTCCAAAAATATTCCAAAAATTCCATGATATTCCAAAAATTCGACAATATTCCAAAAATTCAACAATATTCCAAAAAATCGACAATATTCCAAAAATTCGACAATATTCCAAAAATTCCATGATATTCCAAAAATTCGACAATATTCCAAAAATTCCATGATATTCCAAAAATTCGACAATATTCCAAAAATTCGACAATATTCCAAAAATTCCATGATATTCAAAAAATTCGACAATATTCCAAAAATTCCATGATATTCCAAAAATTCGACAATATTCCAAAAATTCCATGATATTCCAAAAATTCGACAATATTCCAAAAATTCGACAATATTCCAAAAATTCGACAATATTCCAAAAAATCGACGATATTCTGAAAAATTCCATGATATTCCAGAAATTCCATGATATTCTGAAAAATTCCATGATATTCCAGAAATTCCATGATATTCTGAAAAATTCCATGATATTCCAGAAATTCCATGATATTCTGAAAAATTCCATGATATTCCAGAAATTCCATGATATTCCAGAAATTCAGTGACCCATGAGAATCCTGTTGATCTTTTCTCCAACAACTTTAGATGTAGAAAAATGTGGGAAAAAAAAGACATTTCCTGACATTTTTAATAGATTGAAGTGATATATAGTCTTGATTGCTGTTCTAAATTATGGGAAAAAAAGTTCAGTTATTCATAGGTGATTGTCTATACATGTTTGCTGCCATAATGCGCTTTGATTCAGCAGTAAATGCTCATACATACATTGTTGAAATGTTGTTTTTTCTTGTTTTAGTTTAGTTTTTTAGCAATTACTATTTTGAAGCAACTCAATTGTTGGAATATATAATCAATTCCATCCGTGTTCAATAAAAAAGGTCAGGAGAGGGTTTTCTTCAATGTCAAAAATATTAGTAATTTATTGGATACAAATTAATAATTTGATGAACAGAATAATAAAAAATACTTCATTGCTTCATTACTAGATGTATCTTTTTGAAGAACCATCAGTGACATATTTTTGATGGCTGTTTGTCGCCACCTATTGGTTAATCAATGTAACTGCATAAAGTTGTATTAAACTGTGATTTTAATCTCTCCCACAAACATCAGTATTTATATCTGAACTGTAAACTGTTCTCCCAGTACTGCTGTGTTGTTTGATTTTTTGTAACTAAGCGAATAGTGTAAAAATTGAATCTCTTTCTCGATCAAATGCCCATTTGAATGCAGCGCTTCGAAGGATTGATGAACATGCAAATCATCATCATTTATGATTGTGTGGGTGTTTGAATTGAGATCCCGATCTTTTAATGATTAATTGTGCAGCTTTACACTGAATGCATTAATGCAGGCTAAACAAGTAGTAACAGAAAACACCTTTAATAACCTAAGAAAGCATTTAAGTGCCTCCACAACTACGTTTATCATCATTATATTTTACAGGAAAGCCAAATTGCTTTCACACATGTGATTTGAATGATGCTGCGATCTGCGATCGTTACGAATTTAGGATTAATCTACAAGTGAAAAAATCATGGGTCAGCTTTAAACACTCATGCATCTGAACAGTGTTTTCACCTGTGTGTGTGTGTGTGTGTGTGTGTGTGTGTGTGTGTGTGTGTGTGT
>CAIGQV010019355.1:6639883-6714585 GCA_903798115.1 Danio jaintianensis
TTATTATTATTATTATTATTATTATTATTATTATTATTATTATTATTTTATATATTTTCCCAAGTGCAGCTTAAAAGAGAGATTTTTCAATACATTGATTTTTAAACATAATTGTTTTAATAACTAATTTGTAATGACTAATTTCTTCTGCTATAATGATAGAACATAATATTATACTAGATATTGTGCAAGATACTAGTATTCAGCCATTTTAGTTTTAGTATTATTTATTATTTTAGTATTCAGTTTTTTCCCTACAGATAAACTTCCGGTGAACAGTTAATGTGATTTATTTTACATTTCATACAGTTCCTTTTACATCACTGATGTTGTAATGTAATTAACATATAATCAGTTAAATAGACTTAAGCATTTGTTTAGTTGTTCAAGCGTAAAACGAGATGAAAGACTGTGTAAACGCAAGCGCCTTCAGTAGCAGCAGGTTAGCACAGAAACACCATTGAAAATACTGGGGTCATATTTTAAAGACATGGCGCAGAAAATTTAAATTTAATGCAGTGCTTCTTGTCTGGTCTGAGACCCACTTTATATCGTATATCAATCAGGCAGTGAAGATCAGTGATTTTTAAAGAAATCAGATCTTAAATGTGAAATTTTTCAATGGCACGACAGTTCACTGGAAGCACTTGGGCTGGGTTACTGAAAATTAAAATTCCTTCTGCATATACTCTATTAGGTTAACAAGGCAAGTGATTGGATTATATATATATAATTGAAAATAGAGTAGAAAACAGAATAGAGAGTGTTAGCAATAGGAGTATTGACAAAAAAAAGAGGAATCTTTAAATGATTGTTGAGAGACTGAAGAACAGAAGCAATCAAAATCAACAAAAGAGCAATAATAAATGTTATGACTATTACCAGTTGGTCAAACACATTACACAGAACAATTACATTTCACAGTACATTTACAATTATTGAGTGAGCAAGTTTTACCTCTTTTTTTTTTTTTTTTTTTTTTTTACTGTATTTTGATCAGGGTGGCGCAGTGGGTAGCGCTGTCGCCTCACAGCAAGAAGGTCGCTGGTTCGAGCCTCAGCTGGGTCAGTTGGCATTTCTGTGTGGAGTTTGCATGTTCTCCACGTGTTTGCGTGGGTTTCCTCCGGGTGCTCCGGTTTGCCCCACAAGTCCAAACACATGCGCTATAGGTGAATTGGGTAGGCTAAATTGTCCGTAGTGTATGTGTGTGAATGAGTGTGTATGGATGTTTCCCAGTGATGGGTTGCAGCAGGAAGGGCATCCGCTGTGTAAAACATATGCTGGATAAGTTGCCGGTTCATTCCGCTGTGGCGACCCCAGATTAATAAAGGGACTAAGCCGAAAAGAAAATGAATGAATGAATGAATGAATTAATTAATGAATTAATGTATTTTGATCAAATAAATGAAGCCTGTGATGAGCAGAGTAACTGCTACTGGTACTCTATAAATTCTGTTAAATACTGTGTTTCCATATGCAGCAGGTAAAGGTAAAGCACACTGTTGTCAAATTAATATTCATGCTTTCAGCACTGTACACCCTAAACAATGCTTGGGTTGTCATAACCTGTTAGATCAAATATGTACAAACCCAACTGTCAGGTTAAAAAGTTTCATTTGCTCACTCACTATCCTTCAGCTTAGTCCCTGATTTATTAGGAACCGCCAATGACTCTGGCATATGTTTTATGGGGTGAATGCTGTTGCAGCCGCAACCCAGTACTGGGAAACACCCATACACCCTCGTTCACACACACACACACACACACACACACACACACACACACACACACACACACACACTCACTCTCTCTGACAAACTCATTTACTCTCTCACACATGCTTGCTCACTTGCTCGCACTTTCACACTCACACACACTTAGTTTCTGCAGAGACAGTCATGTGATCAGCGTAACTTAATATTAAAAAGAAAACATCTTGAAACAGAAATACAAATAGTTTGTTCTGATTTTAAAGATCCAACACCACTTTTCCCCAATTACAAATAAATATAGCTACTGTCATTTAGAGCATTTACTTTTAATTAAATGTCAGTTTTAATAAGAAACATCAGTAATTTACAGAAAAAAATGTTTTACTAAAACAATGTTAATATTTAGAGAATTTCATGCATAAGAGTAATGTTTACATTCATTTTAGACAACAGACAACCATTGTTTTACTTCATAAGTGTTCATAAGAAATCTCTTTGTGTAGTAACCCGGATTTTCAATCGCAACAAATGAAAACATTTATTCTTTCTGAACAATTGACATTTTCTTGGCGGAGATGTTCTGTGTCATTTTTATTTTTATTAAGAAGTGTTATTTTATCACTATCTCTTAATTTGTTTCCCCCATATCTGTATATTTAAGTACATTTAAAAAAAAAAAAAGACAATGTATTTAAAGGTGCTGTAAGTTTTTGACTCTTCTAAAGCATAAAAATACCTTAATATGTTTGCAGATATTTCAGAAACATGCTGAGTGAACATTCTTGTTTATCTGAAAAACAATGCTGAAGTCACATATTCTGCGTTGAAAATATGTTTTCCGTGTCGGAACATCTGTCTTTGTTTTGGTCATTTTAACCCGCCCAATGCCAGTTTAGCCAATTATATTTCAGCACCCCGGGTTGCCTTGTTTGAAAACAGCATATTTCATTCATTCAGTCATTCAGAAAGGCTCTGAAAGTATGCGCTCGTGACCAAAATGTGACCTCCGGTGGACAGTAGCAGACTTTGAAATGAGACGCAGATTCAGTTTCACATGAGGTTATTAATTAGCAAATGATATACATATTATGAATGTAAACATTAGGTGAGCAGGTTATATTGTAACCGCGTGTCCTAACAACACAATACGTGACGAGATACGCAGTGATGAGCAATTTGGCTGTTTGCACCAGACAAAACACGACAGAAATTTAAATACAGCCATTCAGAAGCCCAGAATAGTGCACTCACTCACGAAATGGTAAGGTTTATAATCTAATTAATACATATTAAACCTCTTTAACATTATTAAATGTACATGCTGAATCACTGATGTGTGTTTAGTTCTAAAGTTCAATTTCAAACAGTTTATTTTATTCTCCAGATCTGAGGTGAACTATCTGCTGCTGCTTTCAGTAGTATGGCAATAAATGTCATGTAAAATGCCATTCAAACTCACATAATTAGCATTTAACACTGAATAAAGCACATGAGGTGTACCTGAGGGTACCTTTTATTGTCTTATAACATGCATTTATTTTTACCTAATTATCCCAACGACTCCCATATGATTCGTTCAGCGATTCATTTGTTCCCAAACCCCTCCTTAGCGCCAAGCTAATCTGCGCTGATTGGTCCGATGACCCAGTCTGTTGTGATTGGTCGACTGGGTTCAGCTGCGAGAAATACCCACCACAGCTATGAAGTAGCAGCCAGAGTATGTGAGAGCCCAATGCAGGAATGCAATAAAGCAATGCAGTTAAACACCAGCATATTACTCTACTCTTAAACCTAACCCCAAGTAATAACAACGACACACATTCAGTATTAATCCACACAGTGGCAAAAGTTGAACTATTTTGAAAACTGACGGTGCTGCGCGTGTGAGGAACAGCTGATGGTGGCCATAGCAACAAACAGCAGAGGATCACGAGCACAAAACGCATTTAAATCGGTAAAGGAAGAAGCACGCGGCACGTTTTCAACGTGGAGATTACAACTTATAACACACAACTAAACACACATTTTGCAAACTACACAAAACGAGGCAACAATTTTAATCACACTTACATGTTATGATCCGGAGGAAGAAGAAACTGGTCCATATGAACTGCAACAGTTACTGACAAAGTCCCTGTCAAAGCCTAACAAAGTCCCATACATAATAGTGTCTACTGCTCCTTTAATAGCAAATGGCCAACGAATCCCGCGCTGCAGCGTAGGTTATTGTATCAAAAATCAGAAATATGACAGGAACAAACACAGCACAAGGTTGGCTATACTGTGGTGTCGTTGTGAAAATTAACTTTAACCCTTTATTCCCCGCAGCCGAATCTCCATCAGTCAGTGATCGTCATCTTCATGTCATGATCAGTCCCGTGATCCTCAGCGCTCCGCTAGTGTCTGAAGTCAAATGCGCATTCACGTTTTACCGGATCTGGAAATACATATTTGGTGATGTACCGTATCGACGTAGATGCGTTCAAGCAAAAGATCCGAACCCAACTCGATTCATTCATTCAACTCTGAATCAACTATTTCGCTAAAGAATCAGTAGTTTTAAACACGGTGCACTTTCAGATTTAAACCTCAGCTGGATGTGTTCATTCACTTAGAGCTGTGCTACACACTACATGGAAGCTCATTTTCAAAAACCCATAGGGGCTCTTTAAGATCCAGGAGTGCAATACCTAGTTCAACCACTGGGTGTCAAACTTACATACTGCACCTTTAACACTTTTAAAACATTCAAGAGTTCGCACTTAGATAATGCTCGACTATGATAGCAGATTTGGCATGCTGTCCCGGGAGAGAACCCTGAGCTCGGAGATAGGTGAGCCCAAGGTTCCCGCCTGGTCAATGAGCATTAGGAGGGATACGAGATCAGGTGTTTCTCGAAAGCCTCCCTTTGGTTCTAATTAATACGGTAAGTGTGTGTTTATGTGCTTGTGACTGATTATTACGGTTCGTTTATATGCATGTTTTTAGATTGTGGGAGGAAACCGGAGTACCCGGGGAAAACCCACGCGAACACGGGGAGAACATGCAAACTCCGCTCAGAGAGTACCCACTGGTTCAAATAGCACTTGAACCCTGGTTTTCTCGTTGAGTCGCCGTGTCGCCCAATCAGGGAGAAGGATAGGGGAATGATAGGGGAGGAGGGGGGGTTTCCGAAAATGAAGATAGGGAATGAGATTTTTTGGCAGGGTATTTATAGTGATTTGTAATGATCTGATTGGTTGGCTAATGGTTAGTGATAGGTATCAGCTGTCGTCGTTCATATCACGTGCTCCTCTCGAAATTAGTTTGTGAAACTTCACTTATTGTAAGAGCCAGTTATGCATAATTCATTTGTGATAATAATTTAGTTAAAAAGGTTAAAACATGGTAAAAATTGATATTGAAATATAATACAAATAAATAGTGATTGTATTATCTAAAATGCATAATTTAATAATTAATACAATTTAAAAACTTTTACTTTGGTATTTTTGGCTTCCGACAGTAATACGTCATGATGTCATTAGTTTGTATGTTTAGGTCAGATTGCAGTTATGGACAATGCAAGCAACACAGTTTTTTGACCGAGCTATATCGAGTCTATTGTACCTTTTGTATTTTTGTTTGCCTTTCTTCAGTAAACCATTTTTAAAAGAAGATTCGGTCTTACTCACGTTTTTTCAAATACTGGTTGTTAGACTAGCTGCAAAAGGTGGTACATAAGGATGTGCACGAAAGGTGTGCCACTACAATTATTGTTTTAAACACTTTTAATAATATTATTGTTAATATAAAATACAAAATATTTCTCACAGCTAGCTAGTGTACACACCGAACCATTCCCTTTCTGTTTAATAATCTATTTGTGTGTGACATTTTTATTGTGTTTATGATGTTATTTATCAGTGGTCTTTAATTATGATTAATTTCAAATTCAAATTTCAAAGATTATGATTAATTTAAAATGCTGAAAACTCACTGCAGGTCAAAAGTCATCATCTCCTCAGTTTACAGGGTAAACGGGATCTAGAGGGGATACAGCTGTGGATACTTTCAGAGCATAAGTTTTGTGACCCTGTACAACAATAATGAATATTTTTACATTACTGTGAGGGTTGGGTTTAGGGTTGGGGTAGACATTGATAAAATATAATTAATGGGTAATTTAATTTAAAAAAAATAATTCGGTAACACTTTAGAATAATGGTCCATTAGTTAATGTAATTACTAACATTAACTAAGTATCAATAATCTTATAAAGCATTTATTAATTATAGCTCAACATTAACTAATGCCTTATTAAAATCCAATGTTATGCTTGTTAACATTAGTTAAAGGTGCAGTATGCAAGTTTGACACCCAGTGGTTGAACTAGGTATTGCACTCCTGGATCAAAACAAACGCAAGCGCAGGTTGTCAGATTGAGGACAACACTGATTTAAGTCGTGTTTTATATTAAAGCAACGGCATGCGATAGAAGGAATATTTTCCATATTAAAAGGAGTTTTTGTCCTAACCAACACCTCGAATTGATATATTAGAAACGGCTTCTATTTCTCACAGCTGAATGAATCAACAAATGAATCGCTGAACGAATCATATGGGAGTCGTTGGGATAATTAGGTAAAAATAAATGCATATTATAAGACAATGAAAGTGTTTATTGACCTTGCATGCACATCAGCCTGTTGTTGGAGACCCCCAAAACCACAATATGACCCTTTATAATGCAAAATAGGGGCTCTTTAACAAACGCAAGCACAGGTTGCCAGATTGAGGACAGGAGCGAGTGATTTAGGAGTTCTTGTCCTAACCAACACCTCGAATTGATATATTAGAAACGGCTTCTATTTCTCACAGCTGAACAACAGAAAACTGACAATGATCACCTCAGGTACACCTCATGTGCTTTATTCAGTGTTGAATGCTAATTATGTGAGTTTGAATGGCATTTTACATGACATTTATTGCCATACTACTGAAAGCAGCAGCAGATAGTTCACCTCAGATCTGCAAAATAAAATAAACAGTTTGAAATTGAACTTTAGAACTAAACACATATCAGTGATTCAGCATCTACATTTAATAATGTTAAAGAGGTTTAATATGTATTAATTAGATTATAAACCTTACCATTTCGTGAGTGAGTGCACTATTCTGGGCTTCTGAATGGCTGTATTTAAATTTCTGTCGTGTTTTGTCTGGTGCAAACAGCCAAATTGCTCATCACTGCGTATCTCGTCACGTATCGTGTTGTTAGGACATGCGGTTACAATATAACCTGCTCACCTAATGTTTACATTCATAATATGTATATCATTTGCTAATTAATAACCTCATGTGAAACTGAATCTGTATCATTTCGGAGTCTGCTACTGTCAGTCGCATTTCGGTCACGGATGCATGCTTTCAGAGCCTTTCTGAATGAATGAATGGAATACACGGTTTTTCACCAAGGCAACCCGAGGTGCTGACATATAATTGGCTAAACTGGCATTGGGCGGGTTAAAATGACCAAAACAAAGACAGACGTTCCGACACGGAAAACACATTTTCAAAGCAGAATATCTGACTTCAGCATTGTTTTTCAGATAAACAAGAATGTTCACTCAGCATGTTTCTGAAATATCTGCAAACATATGGTATTTTCATGCTTTAAAGGTGCTGTATGTAAGTTTTTGACTCTTCTAATGCACCGAGTTAACAAATAATGTTATGTAACTTGAATAACAACTTAATGATGAATAAGAACCATAATAAATGTATTACTAATTAATAAATGTATTACTAATTGTTTATTCATGTTAGTAAATACATTAATTAATGGACCATGACTTTAAAGTGTCACCAATAACTATGGTTAACTTCCGTCCGTGGCTGGATCCAGGGTGAGAATTATTGACTCTTTCGGTAATGTTAGTTTGTATACAGGCTTCAGTGAATCAAACTTATGTATTTATCTAAATCATTAATAAACAAGTTTACATTTTGAAATAACTCTAATTATTCAGCAGTAACTTTAGGTCAGACTACAAAAACTGTGTCTAATTTGACTTTACTTTTAGGATACACTCAAAAAAATGAACTTTCGCTATTGTTAGTTTTACTACACCCACCCTTGTTCACATAACATGAAACATAAAAGTAGCTAAATGAACACAAGTTAACTATGTTATTTCTACAGAAATTGAGTACTGTAAGCTTTACTTAATAAGGGTTTGACTGGCCAACTTAACATTGTAGAGCAAATACTTAAAAGTGAATAAAAAAGTGTTCACCTTACGTATTGAAAGTTCATAAATCTATTATAACATTACTAAGTAAAATATACATATAACTAAAATGCAGTAGTGACACATCTGAATGGGTTGTATGTACTAAGAAATATTTTGTCAACTTTACCTGAATTTCTTAAGTTGATTCAACTATATTGTTTCTTGTAGGAACTACTCAACACACTTGCGTGGAACCACTTGACACTCTTTCTTTATGTAAGTCCAACAAATCAGTTGTTTGAGTGTAGTGCGTCAATTTTAGTAGAAATAGTCAAATTTGCCTTTACTTTTAGATACGAAAACCAATTCTGCTAAAAAAAAAGGTGTCTTGTGAACACTTACGATGTCAGTCGGTGCTCTCGATCTGCCGGTTTCAGACTGTTGAATGATTCCCCCCCCTCCTCACATACACCGATTGGCGCGATCATGCATTCACAATGGTATGCACCTTTATAGGGGCGGTCAAATGTATATTCATATTATCTATTGATTTAACAGACACATGTCAGAGAAAACAATTTTGCACTATTAAAGAGTTGACCCCCACATCTTGTTTTGACATCCTTCAGAGGGGATGAAGTATTAATTATGGATGTCAATCCCCCGAAAACCCCCCTGTAATTCGCACCCTGACTCTATCCTTTCTAGCAACCTCTAGTTTACAGGTACTCTCTGCATCCTCGCTCACTCAGTAGTGTCCCACTGTCTGTTTACCGCACTTTTCAGCTCATGCTGTCACAGAGAGCCGCCTTGTTCAGCCTCCTTTCCACCGGCAGCCCGCAAAAATCCCAGAAATCCCTGTTATTTCCGCACCTGTGTTTGTTTGGCCGCGTAAACAGATGTGAGAACTGAAGCCGTGTGTTCGGCGCACAATTACCGCTTCTGTTCCGCTGCTGTTCCGTCACACAGCGCCCCCTGTCGGACAACTGCACACACTACAGTCAAAGGGGAAAATCGGAATCTTTTATTTATTTATAATTTATCCGCCATAATAATCATAGTCATTTATACGCCAAGGAATTATTATGCTGTTTACAGGAGCTCTGGGTACATACACATCCACAAAAGAGAATAGAAAGCACATTTAAATTAGTGGGAAATAAGTATCTATCTATCGATCGATCGTTATATCTATCTATCTCCCAAATGGTGTTTAACAGATTCAGGAATTTTTCACAGTATTTCCTATAATATTTTTTCTTCTGGAGAAAGTCTTATTTGTTTTATTTTGGCTAAAATGAAAGCAGTTCTTAATTTTTTTAAACCCATTTTAAGGTCAATATTATTCGCCCCCTTAAGCAATATTTGTTTTGTATTGTCTCCAGAACAAACCACTGTTATACAATGACTTGCCTAATTAACCTAATTGTAACCTAATTAACCTAATTAAGGCTTTAAATGTCACTTTAAGCTGAATACTAGTGTCTGGAAAAATATTATAAATTATTATTAAATATTATGTGCTGTCATCACGGCAAAGAGAAAAGGAATTTATTAGAAATGAGTTATTAAAACTATTATGTAGAAATGTGTTGAAGAAATCTTCTCTCTGTTAAACAAATTGTGGAAAAAAATTAATAAAAAATAAATATATATATATATATATAATGGGGTAAGCTAAGGCCTGGGGGGGCGATATGAGGACTCCTGCGGGAGTCGAAGCTCGTGGGCTCTCCTGCGGGAGTTAGAGCTATACGTGCCGTCTCCAGCTGGAGTCGGGAAAGAGGAAGGGTAGGTGAAGACCCCAGCTGAAGGGTGAGTGGCAGTTGGGCGGTGACTCCTGCGGGAGCTCGAGCATGGGAGTGACAGCACTAAATATAGATACATATTTATATATGTGGGTGCATATAGATATATATATATATATATAAATAAATGAAAATAAAATAAAGTTATATTATATGACATTATTAAATAATGTTATATAATGATGTAAAAGCTAGGGCCGGGGAGGGGCTGTGACTGACTCGGGCTCGAGTCGCTGCTCTGGGGTAGATATATATATATATATATATATATATATATCATTTTATAAAGTGTAAATATATAAAGTTTAGTTGAATTTTTGTAGTTTGTTTATTTTTTTGTTTGTTAAATCTTTTGCAATAACTGGTGGTAATTTAAATGTATTATCTTTCTATTCCTAATGATGTTCGGTATGTTAATGGATACATCTGTTTAATAAAATTGTTTTGTTTAAATGCACTTAAACTTATATCACAAAATATATCATTTATATTCACTGAGAAACGGATAAAACAATATATACTCATTTATGCTGAGCACTGCGCGCACACACACACACACACACACACACACACACACACACACACACACACGTTTGTTTTTGTGAAAAGTGGGTACATTACATAGGTTTCCATTGATTTTATACAGCACAAACCGTATTTAGTATCGGCCTAACCCCACCCTACCCCTAAACCCAACCATCACAGGAAACAGTGTACAGCTTTACTCTCTGATTAAACTCATTCTGTGGGATTTATAAGCTTTTTGAGAAATGAGGACGTCAGCTGTGTCCTCATATTTCACCTCCTTTTTGTAATACCTGTGTCATACCTATGTCATTATACAGATTTGTGTTCTGACATGTCACAAAAACACGTACACACACACACACACACACACACACACACACACACACACACACACACACACACACACACACACACACACACACACATTGTTACAGACTAAATTATTCACCCTTCTGTGAAATTATTTTCCAAGTGATGTTTAACAGAGAGAATTTAACACATTTAAATATAATAGTTTTAAATACTGAAGGGGGAAATCAGAATCATAATAAGCTTTATTCACCAAAAACACACAAGGAACTTTTTTTGTGGGTTACAAGAGCTCAGGTGGGAAATAAAGTAAACAATAAAATTATATATACACAGTGCTCAGCATAACTGAGTACACCTCATTTTGAATATGCATATTTCTATCCATTTCTCAGTAAATATAGACAACATATTTCAATGCATTTGAACAAAACAGATTTATTAAACAGGTATATTTATTAAAATTATATATTAGTCACCAAACATATTCAGAAATTGAAAGATAATACATTTAAATTCAAAGAAAATTACAAACTTTCAACTACATTTCATATACTTTTTGTTTCTCTTGACTTATTCCTCTTTATAAAACTTTTATTTAATATTTTCCCCTAACATATACATTTGGGGCAGCACGGTGGCGCAGTGGGTAGCACAATCGCCTCACAGCAAGAAGGTCGCTGGTTCGAGCTTCGGCTGGGTCAGTTGGCATTTCTGTGTGGAGTTTGCATGTTCTCCCCGTGTTGGCGTGGGTTTCCTCCGGGTGCTCCGGTTTCCCCCACAGTCCAAACACATGCGCTATAGGGGAATTGGGTAAGCTAAATTGTCCGTAGTGTATGTGAGTGTGTGCAAGAGTGTATGGGTGTTTCCCAGTGATTCTGCTGTGGCAACCCCAGATTAATAAAGGGACGAAGCCGACAAGAAAATGAATGAATGAATATACATTTGGGTTTACTAATTTTGGACCGTTATCATTATTTTATTAAATTAGCTCCAGATTTGGCTTCAGTAGCGACTAATCTAATGTGTATCACAAATATATCATTGTATTTATTTATTTTAATAAAAAATTTTGTTCGAAATAAGTCTAAATAAAGTCTAGATAAGAAATTAACAATGAAATGATTTTCAGTAACAAAATTGATCAAGTTTTTATGCTTTTAGAAATATATGAATGAAAATAAATTAGTGCTGGGCAAAGATTAATCGCAATTAATCACACCCAAAATAAAAGTTAGATTTGACATAATATATATGTGCGTATTAAACATTTTTATTATATATATGTGATGCACACACATGCATAGAAACATTTGTATCATATAAATATATATTTTTAAATATAAATAAACATTTTCTCAAATATATGCATGCATGCGTGTATTTATATGAACATAATACATGTACACAGCACACACATATTATGTCAAAACAAACTTTTATTTTGTATGAGTTTTGACAAAAACTGTTTGTCAATTACTAAAATAGCCACTTGTGAAATTATTCCTGAGGTATTTATTAATGATTTTAGACTTTCTTTTTGATTTATAAGAGCTGTAGTTTATTAAACTGTGCTTGAGACGGTCACATCATAGCACAGTTCTTGAGATTTGGCTCAAAAATGTAAAACAAAAAATGTAATAACAGCAGTTTTTATAATAAGAGGTCCATGGAAAACATTTTTAACCATTTACTGCATTTTAAATAACGACAATGTTAATTATATTAATTTTTTTTGTCATGTGCGATAGTGGAAATTGAACGTTACGTCAACAATCCACACTAGCGGGCGCTGTTGTCGCTGTTTGGAACTCGACCAAAGCAGCGGGCCGGTTACGCAAACAGCGTAAGCTCAAACATCAGTGAGTGTACAGGTTTATGAAATACTCACAAACACCAGACAAATATGTGTTTGTTTCTTAGGCATGTGCAGTTGTTTTATAAATAAGTAAAACGTGGTTATTATGCAAAATATAATAACAAAAATATCTACAGTGAGTCTGTATGTAGACTATAGAAATATCAGTTAAGAGTTTCTGTGTTTTCTGTTGATTTACGGTTGTGAATTGCATTATGGGATGTTGATCTCTGCTCTGTCCACTTTTGATGCTGAAAATTCAATTCTACAGTTTGACAAAGTGACTTTATTGACATTTTAGTCATTTGAAATAATAATATAAAGTATAATAAATAAAATCTAGAGAAATAAGTCTGTAAAATAACAGAAAATGTGCTGCAGTTTATTATTTAAGGTGTTTGTAGCGTAATTTACAACACCAACCCAGACGATATATCACTGCAGACTCTTAAACATGTTCATAAATGTCACTTTTTACAACTTTTCAAGGTTAAAAGTTGTTGGAAGAAAGATCAAGATCCCATAATGCAATTCAAAAGCAGAAATAAATGAGGAAAAATAAAAACATAAATCTTAAAATATGGAAGACTGCTAATTTTGGGATATTTTTTACAGCGTACACACTTGCTCTGCTTCTCTGAATGTATATATTTCATAATTACTCAATTCATAATGTTCAATCATCCTGATAAATGTAACCTTCTATAGTTAATAATATTCTGCTAAACATAATTGTATAGGGGAGCGCGGGGTACAAAGTAACACTGGGTAAAATGTAACACAGAGTTTTAAGGTATTTGCTCAGGGATAACCATGTCATGCTTCCGAGGTTTTCACCACAGTCTCGGCAGACGTCCTCCTGCCAATTATTGAAAAAGTTCTGTGAAATTTGGATGAGAAACACAGGAGAAACCATTTTTGCAGCATAAAAGTATTTTTTATTATACTCTATATTTTTTTATTTAAAACAAATCTGTGAAGGTATGTTGGTGAAATCTTATATTGTTGTGACGACTGTCTTCTAGGCTAAAAGATGGAACCATTTTGAAAGATGTAAAAACACAGTGACTGCAGGCCAGTTTTGAGGAAATCACGACACAACAGGGTTAGCTGTAGCAGGGTGTTACAAATAAGCCACACACTGTCGGACACCAATGAAACAAACAAAATAATTGTTGAATTTTGAGTGTAATGTTGAGAACTTTTTATATTAAAATGTTTTTTAATAGAAAATATTTTTTTTTTAATAGAAAAAAAATAATATTATTGCTAATAATGCAAATAAATGCATTGTATAATAATGGATAATAATGCAAATAAATCCAAGTGTGTTTATCCAATAAATAAATAAACATGCTGTGCTATGTAGAATAATTTTTTTTAGCTAAGTACTGAGGAAATATAGCTACTATTTAAAGTAAACTGGATTTAAATTAATTGTGTGAAATCTGCCTTTTTTTTTAAGCATGTGTTACAACTAACCCTCTATCTGTTACAACTTGCCCTGCAGGTGGGGTAAATAGTAACATTTTTACTCCTGGTACTTTTGGCAATACTGCACAGAAACCATAGGTCCAGCGATCATACAACCGGTGCTCATTTGTAGGAGAGGCTTGTGTGTTGTTGGTAAAACAAAAAAAAGGTTTGTCTAACCCCATTACTTTGTTCATTATTTGGCCAAAACCAAAAAGTGTTACTTTGTGCCCCGCTCTCCCCTAGACTATAGAAATATCAGTTAAGAGTTTCTGTGTTTTCTGTTGATTTACGGTTGTGAATTGCATTATGGGATGTTGATCTCTGCTCTGTCCACTTTTGATGCTGAAAATTCAACTCTACAGTTTAACAAAGTGACTTTTATTGACATTTTAGTCATCTGAAATAATAATATAAAGTATAATAAATAAAATCTAGAGAAATAAGTCTGTAAAATAACAGAAAATGTGCTGCAGTTTATTATTTAAGGTGTTTGTAGCGTAATATACAACACCAACGCAGACAATATATCACTGCAGACTATTAGACATGTTCAGAAATGTCACTTTTTACAACTTTTCAAGGTTAAAAGTTGTTGGAAGAAAGATCAAGATCCCATAATGCAATTCAAAAGCAGAAATAAATGAGGAAAAATAAAAACATGAATCTCAAAATGTGGAAAACTGCTAATTTTGGGATATTTTTTTTACAGCGTACACACTTGCTCTGCTTCTCTGAATGTATATATTTCATAATTACTCAATTCATAATGTTCAATCATCCTGATAAATGTAATCTTATATAGTTAGTATATAGTGTGTTATATAGTATGTAACCTTCCATAGTTAATATTCTGCAAAACATATTTGTATAACAAAAAATCAGTTTACTCTGCTTCTCTGAATTGATTTATAAAGAACTGTTTAATTTATATACAGTATTTATGGCAAGTTGGTTATAAGTAACTCTAATTAAATTGTCTGAAATGTGAATGAGTGTGTATGGGTGTTTCCTAGTACTGGGTTGCAGCTGGAAGGGCATCCGCTGCGTAAAACATATGCTAGAATAGTTGACGGTTCATTCCGCTGTGGTGACCTCTGAAATAGAGACAAAGCCGAAGGAAAATGAATGTTTAATGTTAAATGTAATGTACCAGTCTCACGATCATCATCAGACATTTAATAAATTGTTCAGCCAAGTATTGATAGCGTGTGGGATTGCTTGTTTTCTTTTCGCACACTTTGAATTCATTTTAATCCAATTAATCAAAAGCAGCCTCATGAAATATTGATGTTTTCTGTCTGACCTGTTTTAACAAACCCACATGATTAGAAACTACTCCACCCTGTTACAGCACTGCCCTGGGAAAGACTGACTCGGTTTTTCTTGTTTCTGATTTGCAGCAACAACCAATTTCCAATCTGTGGAAAACACTGGGACATTTTCTGAAAGAGAATCACTTCTGAATTGACGGCAGATCTTTGGTTTTGTTTTGTTCCTAGTGATTTATTTTTGGAGCCATTGTCCAGAAGGTGAAAGTTAAGCTTCTGCTCAGACGGGGAAAATGGCTTCGCTTTCTGAAGAGGATTTTTCTTGTCCCATTTGTCATGAAATCTTCAGGAATCCCGTGGTTTTATCTTGCAGTCACAGTTTCTGTAGACAGTGTCTTCAGCAGTTCTGGAGAACTATGTATATCCAGGAGTGTCCCATGTGCAGGAGAAGGTCCTCGAGAGATGATCCTCCAAACAATCTTGTGTTAAAAAACTTGTGTGAGTCCTTCCTGAAGGAGATAAAAGAGAAACGTTCATCAGGATCAGAGGAGATCTGCAGTTTACACGGTGAGAAACTCAAGCTCTTCTGTCTGGAGGATAAACAGCCGGTGTGTTTGGTGTGTAGAGACTCACAACAGCATGACAATCACAAATTTAGACCCATCGGTGAAGTGGTTTCATCACACAAGGTAAGATATATGTCATTTTTATTCTTAGCTAGTAGTCATAAACACTGATTTCTTCACATACATGAACATCTTTGAGTTTTACTCCACTTCATTTGACACTGTGTTCTCATATCACAGCATCCTTTTCACTGTAATCTGGAAATGTGAACATGTTTGTATTGTTTATTTCTAGGAGGAGCTCAATACAGCACTGAAGTCCTTACAGGAGAAACTTAGACACAAAGAAAACATTAAAGAAGAGTTTGAGAAAACAGTTCAGCACATCACGGTGAGCAAACATAATCAAGAGTTATTTTTATTACGGATACACTGCAAATCAAGAAGCATTTTTTGGTCAAGCAAAACTTATTGACTTGTTTTCATAAATAATATGTTCAAATTAAGTGAGTTTTTCCTTAAAACAAGCTAAATAACCTGCCAACGGGGGTAAACAAAATAATAAAAGGGCTCTATTTTAATGATCTAGACGCAAAGTCATTAAGGACGTGTCCGAATCCACTTTTGCTATTTTAAGGATGGTAAAATACGCTTTGCGCCCGGCGCATGGTCTAACAGGGTTGTGCTTATTCCCTTAATGAGTTATGGATGTGTTTTGAGAATAACCTGCATTAAACCAATCAGAGTCTCCCATTCCCTTTAAGAGTCAGTTGCGTCGCATCATGGCGCATTTGCTATTTACATGGCGGAATTTGTAAGTGTAAAAACTGAACGCTTCACCAGCGAGAAAACAGTTAAACAGAGCATCTGCAGCGCGAGGATAAAGAACCAGCCTCCTCCATTCGGCCTCTTTACTTTCTCTTTACTTTACTCCTTTACTTTGGTAGAGTAAGGAAACAGTGGAAACTCACTCCACTGAAGACATCCATTAGCTACATATTTAATTTAGTTTGTTAAGCACAAAGATTTGTTTCAAAACTATTTCTAAACTCAGTTCTAATCTCCAGCAAAGGAATAAATGAACAATAATAACTAAGTGTGTTAAAAAAACTGAGTTATATCCAAACACACGTCCTGTTCTTATGCCCCGTATGGTGATGCAGACGTTTACAAAACCCCACAGGTGGACAAATCTACACTTGTTTTTATTAAAGCAAATATAAATATGCATATAATAAATACTAAGAAGGCATAGAGGCAGTGGTTTTTATATTTATGTAGAAAATAATCATTTTTGTATCATTTTAATCCTTTAATTGTTTTCATCTGTAAAGATATTTGTGTATTGCTGTACATCCTGTGTGTATTAAGCGTTTCGACCTGCATAGGCGCATAACTAATGCGCTCTGCGCTGGACTTTAGAGCAGCTTTTAGTTGGGCAATGGCGCAGTCTATTTCAGTTCCTCACAATAGCAATGAGCTAACAATGCGCCTTAACACACCTCCTTTTCAGACCGGCACATCCATGAGTCCACAAAGTGGCGCAAATGGATTTGCTATTTAAACAACATGGCACAAAACGGGAAAATTACTGTTGCGCTGGTCTGAAAATAGCAACAAATCGTACCATACACGGCTCGCGCCTTATTGCGCCGGGTGTATGATGGGGCCCAAAATGTCAAAAGGCAGATTACTTTGCTTGTTTTATGGAAAAACTCACTTAATTTTGACGTATCATTTCTTAAAACAAGACAATATGTTTTTGTTGTCTAGAAAATGCTTCTTGATTTAAGAATTTTTAGATATTTGGACTAAAAACAAGACAAAAAAAAATTCCTTAGACAACTTGACGCACACGCAGGTTGCCAGATTGATGACAGAAATATAATCAGTTAATCTGGCAGTGGCTGGTTATAGAGATCAAAACAAAGACAGACATTCCAATAATGGAACGCACATTCTAAAAGCAGAACAACTGACTTCAGCATTGTTTGCAGTGTATGGGTCATTATATACCTGTATAATTATGTTTGTTATATTTGTTATAATATATTCTTAGTTCATTATTATGTTAGATGTTGGGTATCAGTGTTAATCTCAGATGTTACTGAGGTGAAGTGTTGCTTTAGATGACTGAAGTGTCTGTGATTTGCTTTTAGGCTCAAGCCGATCACACCGAGCATCAGATTAAACAGCAGTTTGAGAAGCTTTATCAGTTTCTCCGAGATGAAGAAGAAGCTACAATCACTGCGCTGAGGAAGGAAGAGAAGCAGAAGAAGCAGATGATGAAGGAGAAGCTGGAGGAGATGAACACACACATCTCAGCTCTTTCACACACAATCAGAGACACGGAGGAGATGCTGAAAGCCAATGACATCTGCTTTCTGAAGGAGTTTCCAGGCTCAATGGAAAGGTGAGTGATCTGCTGGTGTCTCTGCTCTCTCTGCTTCTGAAGCCGAAGCCACTGCAGTTCTGACTCCTGAATGTTCTTCCAGAGTCCAGATCTCACAGCCGGATCCACAGACGCCTTCTGGAGCTTTGATTCATGTGTCTCAGTACTTGGGGAACCTGCCGTACAGAGTCTGGAGGAAGATGCAGGACATCGTCCAATACAGTAAGAGTCTACACTACAGCTCTGCACAGACAGTTTTCATGACACTAAATTATTTCAGTTTATGGTGAAGATCATATTAGTTTTTGTATATAATTACCTATTTTAATCATGTTTCTCATTTCTTCATCTACTTAAGTCCTGAAGAGACTCAACAGGGTAAAAGTGAAAAGATACTTGAGACTCCATTTGAAATTCTTCTTACTCATTTTCCTTTGGCTTAGTCCCTCATTTATCAGATGTCGCCACAGAGGAATGAACTGCCAACTATTCCGGCATATGTTTTACACCGCAGATGCCCTTCCAGCCGCAACCCAGTACTGGGAAACACCCATACACTCTCACATTCACACACACACACAATCATACACTGCGGCCAATTTTTGTTTTACCCAATTCATGTGTGGGGGAAACCGGAGCACCCGGAGGAAACCCACGCCAACACGGGAAGAACATGCAAACTCCACACAGAAATGCCAGCTGGGACTCCAACCAGCGACCTTATTGCTGTGAGGCTAAAGTGCTAACCACTGAGCCACCGCCCCTCTTACTGAAACATTGAATCTCAAATATCATTTTGTGAAATCAAGGAATTTGAGTTTAAATTTTAAGTTCTTCAAGACTTATGCTGTTTTTCCAAGAATCTGTTGAGAGATTCTTGAGTTCACGAGGAAAATTTACTTTGTAATCTCATAGCTGCAGCCCTGTTCACAACACATTATGAATAAAATTATTTATTTATTCTCATTTCAGTTCAGTTTTCTCATTTGATTTGAGAACACAAGGGCTGCTTCGTGTGTCTTGGTTTCTCCAGTAATGAAACTCAATGATACTGGTCTGATCAGGTGACATGTTTACCAGAAGAATGTCTTGTAACCCTTAAGGATGTTGAGTCAGTGTTGTGACTCACTGCCAGGCTGTGATGTGAAACACCCTGAAGAAAAGGACACTGATTGTTTATTGACAAAGTGGACCAGATGGGAATTTGCCCATCCCTCGCCCGCTGAGAACAATCAAGTCATCTTTAATTCTATTGTGCTTTCTACAACTTACAATGTGTCAAAGCTACTTTATGAGGATGAACAATATATATGACCAATAAAAGACAGTAAGATAACAATATTACATAATGTTTTTTTGTCAAACATATTCACTAGTTCAGGCAGTTAGCAGAGTAGCAGTACAATGCTAGTGTAGTTCTAGTTTGTTCAAATATTATTCAGATCAGATTAATATAAATGCCAACGAGTACGTTTACACGGACACCAGTACTCTGATTTTAATACGATTAAGACAATACTCTGATAAAGACTTATGGAATTAAGATATATGGAGTATTCCTATTTTAGTGGCATTATTGAAGTGTAGTACAGAAAAACACGTGTACAAAAACACGGCAATCAAACTATTACCATTTTGTACTACTTTTCACTAGATTTTGGCGCCAGGACACGCACACGGCAGTTGTCAGGCGTTTGACGACAAATAAATGAGAATGGCTTCAAGCAAGAGAGCCGATTTTTGGTGCGAGTGGACAGTGGCGGTTCTAGCTTGAATGGCACCCTGGGCGAACCACCGCATATATGCCCCCCCCCCTCTTCAAGCTTATAAATAGTTGCAAGGTTACATCTAGTTAATATAAAAAAGGACCATTAAAGATCTAAAAAATTTTTGTTGTTTTACCCCAACTTTGGGTAAAATATGGACAAAACCAGAATTGGAATTATTAAAAATATTTATATTTATTATAAATAAAAGTATTATTATTATTATTATTATTATTATTATTATACAATTATAATTCTAAATAAATAACAGAAATCAATCCTAAATAACAATGTAAAGACAAAACTGGAGTGATAAGCTTAGATCAGAAATCTTTTGCATGAATATTAATTTTGACAATTCTATAAAATACAAAAAAATATGTTTTATAGAATTATCTGTTCATCTTAGACTCGACTCAAGGCCGAGAATTATTGCAGTCTTACCTCCCTGACTCTTTATCCCTACTTTCTGCTTCATAGTTATGCTTAGTCAAAATAAGACCATCATCGTATTATGTAAACTTCAGTTTTGTCAACTAGCAAAAGTCGCTGTGTGCTGACACCTCGTGTGTCATAAAGTAACATAAAAGGCTGTTACTCCGGTTTCACAGCGCATGAGCGACGCGCATTTTATCGGCGTCCATGTAAACCACTGGGATTCACACCGGGATCAGGAGCAGTGTGTGTGAGGTGCGCGGGAATGGTTCTCTGTGCGCATGCGTCAGTTTGCTTTTACCAGTTCTGTTGCACATAGAGAAAAACAAACTTGCGTTTACAAAAGACGTCAAATGTGAATGACCCCTAACGTCTTTATTCCTGGATTACCACTCTTGGGATTAATACACTTGCATAAAGTAAGTTGTATCTCAAAGCTTACTGGGGCAGATATGATTTTTACCGGGGCACGTTTTTTTTTTTCTGTGTACCGTGCCGCCCTGGGCGATTGCCCATATTGCCCATGCCTAAATCCGCCACTGCGAGTGGAAAACGATGACTATGCTGAGAATTCTGAAAGAAATGGACATTAATTCAATTCAATTCAAACTTTATTTATAGAGTACTTTAAAAACACAGAAGTGAGCCAAAGCGCTGTACAGAAATAATAAACAAAATAAGCATAATAGTATATAAAAGACATAAAATGTAGGGTCAAATATAGCTAAAATACCTAGAAAAGCATATCAATTAAAATAACCACTTGGTAAAATCAGGTGTCAAAGGCCAATGGAAAAATTAAAAAATGAAGTCCCTTGACTTTGAAGTGAGTTTGTCATGGGTGAATGAATGAAGTTAGTGAATAAAATGGCAAAGGTTGCTTGAGAATTTGTATCCACCGTCGTCTGTTTGCACGCATAGTGTGTGAAGTAAACTGCAGTTGAACTTTTTACAAAATTAAAAACGAAACAGGCAAAATCACATATGGTTGCCATCATGATGAACACGAACTGTTGTTGTGTGAAATGCCACAGGAAACTAGCATCAAATACTGACGTAATGGCGTGAACATTCAGGAACATTCAGGAACATTCGAAAAGCAACTCATGTAAACACCTTAATCATATTATCGCCTTGTGATGCCACCACAGAGAGGCTATAAGTCACTTTCCAAAACCTTTTCATTCAACGTTCCCTGCTGGTGGAATGATCTTCCCATTCCCACACAGACTGCGGATTCACTGGTATCCTTCAAACGACAATTAAAAACCCATCTCTTCCAAGAGCACCAGTGAATAAAACCAAAACCACCTGTAGAAGCCCTTTCTCCCTCCATCTCTCTCTCTCTCTCTCTCTCTCTCTAAAAAAGCTTACTCTAGCACTAAATTCTCTGAGCACAAACAAGTTCCTTTGTATAACTAGCACTTCTTGTGTGTATTGCCTCTTCTTGTTGAATCACTGAATGCCTTCTTAATTGTATGTCGCGTTCTGGTAAATGACTGAATGTAAATGTATTATTGTCTTATTCAGATTAAGGCAAATAATTAGATGACTGATGTCCATGTAAACATAGTCACTGTTGAAGGATGATGCACTGGAGGGCAGCTTCACCGATCACAACCAAAGCAAGCTAAACAGTCAACAGTGGCAAGAAATCAAAGCAACAATTGACAGAAATGGCGAAAAAACTTGGGTACAAAACAGGTTCAGGTTGGGGGAATAGTTTCTTTTCTGGCCAAATGGATAAAAACCCAGGGCTGCAGTCTAGAAAGGTGTCAGTGGAGTTCGTTGCTGAAGTTCTTGCTTGGTGGACAGGGAACAAACAGGTAGACTCGCTGGTCTTTACATTTATTCAGTGTTCCCCCAAGGGCTGCTGTGTACATCAAATAATACACTAATTCAGATGGACACGTTTTACTGTTTGATACAAGCGAATGCACGAAAACTGAAAAGCCAAACCACAGCACAAGATCAAACATGACTCAACACAGAACAAGAAGCAATGGCAAGCATTGCCATTCACAAGCAATGGCAACTGTGTTGAAAACAAACAAGACCGTGATTGGAGGAAAAACATTGTTTGATGAAAATAATGACTGTCATATTTCATAATTTGTTTTAGGCTACTTTCACACCTAGACATTTGTTTGGGATCCTGGCGTGTTTGCCCCCTTAGCTCGGTTGGTTTGGCCATATGTGAAACTAGCGATCTTTCTCTAGTCTGCGCCAAAACAAGATCTCGGCTCAATTGAAATGACCTCTGGAGCAGTTCGGTTATAGTGAGAAAGCAATATGATCCAACAAACTAACAAACCAGGCACTTATCACAGTGTGGTTATGGTTATGTAAAAGGCATATGGTTATTAAAAGAGATAATGATGAGTAGAGATATCATTCATCAATCACAAATGTTAAAACATGCTGTCTAACTTCACTATTAAAAAAAAAAAGACTCAATTTCTTTCTGTGCCTGACGATCGGGTTGTCGTGGTCCTAACCTTTGACCACCACTTGTTCCACAATGCACCGACCCCTTATGGCTCCCCCTGTAAGTGGTGGGCCTGCAGGAGGATGGTCCCACATCGCTCCTTCGGGCTGAGCCCGGCTGAGTTCCGTGGGATAAAACCTGGCCACCAGGCGCTCGCATACAAGCCCCAACACGGTTCTAGCTCTGTCACCCAGGAGGAGCTTGGAGTAGAGCTGCTGCTCCTCCACATCAAGAGAAGCCAGCTAAGGTGGCTCGGGCATCTGTTTCGGATGCCTCATGGGTGCCTACCTGGGAGGTATTCCAGGCATGTCCCACCGGGAGGAGGCCTCGGTGAAGATCCAGGACATGCTGGAGGGACTATGTCTTTCGGCTGGCCTGGGGAATGCCTTGGGATCCCCAGAGGAGCTGGAGGAAGTGCCTGGGGAGAGGGAAGTCTGGGGTTCTCTCCTGAGACTGCTGCCCCCACGACCCGGCCCCGGAAAAGCAGAAGAAAATGAATGAATGAATGAATGAATGAATGACTCGATTTCTTATATAGGATCGATATATATTTTACAACCCTTGACAATTGAAATGAGGCTATGTACCTCTATCTCAAAATTAAAGCACACCTTTTTACTTATAATGTCTCATTTCTCAGCTTCATAAATTAAAATAACAACGTATGACAGCTGAGCGGAATCTCGGAAAATAAACCAAACTCTGACCAATGTGAGGAGAGTTTACTCGCACGTTACTTGTTTTAACTATTTACGGATACTATTGATCCGTTTAGAAACTTTGCCATGAAAGCGAACAGCACCAAGCACAAAAAGCAACATTGTAACAATTTTAATCCCTGTTTCAGAACAAAACAATGGATCTACAGGTGTGAAAGCAGCCTAATTCTACTCTTGATCATGATATGAGCATGAGAATAAGAGCAGCTGTTGATTGTGTTCTTCAGCTCCTGTGATTCTGGACCCAAACACTGCAAATTCGCACATCGTCCTGTCTGAAGATCTGACCAGCGTGAGAGAGAGCGAGAACAAACAGTGGCTTCCTGATAATCCAGAGAGA
Source organism: Danio jaintianensis (assembly GCA_903798115.1). Taxonomy (NCBI): domain Eukaryota; kingdom Metazoa; phylum Chordata; class Actinopteri; order Cypriniformes; family Danionidae; genus Danio; species Danio jaintianensis. Next base: position 6,663,765 of record CAIGQV010019355.1, read on the forward strand.
TTTGACTATCCCTGTGTTCTAGGTTCAGTGGGGTTTTGCTCAGGGAAACACCGCTGGGATGTGGAGGTGAAAGAGAGTCGATGCTGGAGTGTCGGAGTAACTACAGCATCAAACCAGAGGAAGAGAGATGTTTTCTTTAACACTGATGTCTGGAGTGTGTGGCACGACCCGTATGGACTAATCAAAAGTTCTTCGAATGAGTTTCCTGTCGAGCAGTACCTGGAGTGTGTGAGAGTGGAGCTGGACTATGACAGAGGAACAGTGTGTTTCTCTGATCCTGTAAATAACACACATCTACACACATTTAACACCACCTTCACTAACACTGTCTTTCCTTTCTTCTGGTGTGATTTGTTCTCTTCCCTCAGGATCTTACCATTCAATCGCTAGTATACGTTATACTTGTTGGTCTAATGCAAGACCTTAAATTAAAGCACCTTAAATTTTCCCCCGTAGGGCCCGGGTATACTGAAATTAGGTCATTCTGAACAAAATCTAATCTATTATTTGAGTTCATTTTAGCAGTTTGAAACCAAAGCAAACATTTGGGAGGAGTACGTTTTAGTCCTAAACACCTTTGAGCTACCATTGGTCTGTGACGATTACGCAATAAGTGTTCTTAAAGCCCCGCCTACTGCGAGGGTGTCAAAAGGTTCAGTTTAGCATCATTCTGCCTTTTCAAACTTCTTTTTGCCCTAAAATGAAGTATACCGGGGCCTTTAAATATGACACTTAGGCCCTGTCCACACGAACGTGGATATTTTTAAAACCACACTCTTTCTATGTGGTTTCGCTGTTTGTCCACATGAAAATGCAGTATCAGGTGACTAAAACTGCAACTTTCTGAAAACTCTGGCCAGGGTGAAGATTTTCAGAAACTCTGGGTACAGTGTGGTCGTGTGGACACTACTAGGGGTGCAACGATTATAGATTTTGGTAGTACGATGATAGTCTGAGGAATAATCATGGTTTCACGGTTATCACGATTATGTATTCATTAATTTCCAAACACTACTAGTTTAGAAAATCACATGAAAACTTCTTATATTTAAAGTGTAATTTATTGCTGCTCAGTAACCAAATAATACACCACAAAATAATAATAAAAAACAAAACAATATTTCTATTTCTCTATTAGGACTTAAAAATAAGTGAAAAAGGTTTGGAACAAGTAAAGGGTGAGTAAATGATGACAGAGTTTTCAGTTTTGGGTGAACTAACCCTTTAAGTAACTTCTAAGCTTTATTTATCTTAAATTTAAGGTAAATATAAGGGTGATCTTAAGGGAAAATGACCCTTATGGTGTTTTATGCAACCAGACACTGGATGTTGCAGCTTTCATCATGTTTCTAGTATTTAATCCACACAAGTGCTTATCATCCGAATAAGAGTATGGTTATTATTATTATGATTATTATTATTTTTTTTTTTTAAGATATTTTTTAGGGTTTTTTTAACCTTTATTGGGGATAGGACAGTGAAGAGCAGACAGGAAGTGAGTTGGGAGCAGAGAGAGGGGAAGGAGCGGCACAGGACCTCGAGCCGGGAATCGAACTCGGGTCGCCGCGAGCACCGCAGTGCTATATGTCGGCACACTAAACCACTAGACTATTGGCGCCGACGAGTATGGTTATTATTGATCATGACTAGGGCCAGACAGAATTTGCTGACATTTTTTGCTATTTCTGCTGAGAATTTAGTAAAAAAATCTTTTTATTTAGGAATTTATGCGGAATTATTTTGGGAGTATCGTAACAAAAAACTTAATATATATGAAATAAAAAAATAATAGCTTAATAATATTACTGAAATTAATAAAAAAAACTGAATAAATATACATTTTGCACATTTACACGAGTGAATAAATAGACTCAATGATGGGCTAAAAATCTGCGGATTTCTGCACACGCAGATTCCGTGTGGGCCTAATTATGACCAGTATTTAATTTAATGGGACTAAGTAGTAGCTGTCAATGCTGAGCACAGCCTGGGGTCAAATACACAATCCCATTCACTTAACTCATGCAAGTAATCATTTTCCCACTGCTGTCTTCATATTCAGAAGTGGGTGCGCACATGATTCCACATGCTTCCTTATAGTTTACAGCTCTCCACACTTTATATATTTTAGTGTTTAATATGCTAGATTTTGCCTGATTGTGTTTTGAGTCTGTCCTCCAGGAAGAGAACAATGTTATCCGGCAAACTCAAACAAGGTATCCTGTTTATGACACATCATCTAACCATGCACACGCTAACCGGAGGCTGATAATCCATTGTTTGTGTTGAATGTGATAAAAGTGGCCTGGAATAACAAGAAATGTAGGCAAATGACTCTTTAGGAAGTTATTTTGCACAGGTTTTCAATATGTTATGGGTGAAATGTGTGTATGTGAAGATGCACTTACTCTTATTTTGACTTGTACTTTCCCGTTTTATGGTATGCTACATTAAAGATGTCAGGTCTCCTATATAGATGGAACTATCAACCCATTTTGCTTTTTAATAATACCTATGAGTAAGCTGCTGTAGTGCAGTAAGCCACTTTTGTAGTGATTGACATAACACTCTGGGTCATAGGTCTCAAACCCAATTCCTGGAGGGCCGCAGCTCTGCACAGTTTTGCTCCAACCCTAATCAAACATCTTGATAAGTTGAATCAGCTGTGTTTAAGATTACAAGACACTACTAGATCAGCTGTGTTTGATTAGGCTTGGAGCAAAACTGTGCAGAGCTGCGGCCCTCCAGGAATTGAGTTTGAGACCTATGCTCTGGGTAGTCTGTTTATTTAGTCTTTACATTGCTTGTATTTTGAGATTGTTTTGTGCACACTAGTGTATATTTTATCATTTGGATGAATCTAGTCCTTTTTGCACAGTAAATAAATACCACCATTGCACAAACTTACTGTTGTGAGTGAGCTATCATTTCGATTTCTTTCAGTTTCACACATTTTTTTTGTCTGGTTTATCTTCCCTTTTGGATTACAGTGGCCCATATGGGTTTATGAATCTCATAGTTGGTCACAGCGGTGATATAGCGTTTAAAAAATATGGACTTTTTAGATACAGATGTGTACTTTTAAAATGTACCGTCCCAGCTTTAGTACAATTTCTGTATGGTAACAGACGTGGCATACTGTTCTATCTGAATAATAGACCTGTATGGAAGTCATGCACATGTTTTGAGAGTTAATATGCCGGTGATTTGATGCTTCGCAAAAGATGCAGATATTTTTCCCATATCAAAATGGGTTTTTTTTAAATTTGATTTAAACTGTAGTTATGCCTTAAACCACAGGATTAAGAAAATTCAATTCAATTCATCTTTATTTCTATAGCGCTTTTACAATGTAGATTGTGTCAAAGCAGCTTCACATAGAAGATTATAGTGAATTGAAATGGTGTCAGTTCAGTTTTTTTTTCTGCAGCCTACAACAAATGTGGAAAGTCATTGCGTATCATATTTAACAAACCATTTACTACGAATTTTATGTAATTTTGCTCACGTGGATAATTGAATATTAATCAGATGATGTCATTATGCTGCTGCGCTGACAGCCAATCGTTACATTGCTGATCATGATTTCGAGGATCAGTTTATCTATACATTTTAATCTGATTCGCAAAGTTATTTGAAGAAACAGATTAGCCAGAGATCAGTTATCAAGATTAAAAGATCCAGGATCTGCCAAATCATCTTAGATCATTAAAGCGAGGTATGAACTTGGCCAAGAGTTTCACTATTTTTCTATCAGACTTATAATCAAAATATCTGTTGATCTGTTGCTGTGTTGTAAATGTAAACTCAGAGAGCAATGCTGTCAGAAAAGGAGGAAGTTTGTTCTGGTTTGCATGAGAAGTCGAAGCTTTGCTCTTCTGCATTTTTTTTTTTTTTTCCTCTGGTTTTCGCTGATGTGTTCACAGAACTGGAGGTGGTTGGTTTTCCTTGTACATTATAGTGCTTATAGAACAGTAAAGAAGTGAGGCAATGTTCAAGAGGAAACAGGCAAAGTGCAGGCAAAGTTTTTAAAAAGATAATTTAGATCAGAATGACTTGAATATATATATATATATATATATATATATATATATATACTGTAAAAAAATCTGTTAATGAACAGTTTCTGTATTTTGTGTGCTTTCTGTTTATTTCTGGTTGTGAATTGCATTATGGGATGTTGATCTCTGCTCTGTCCACTTTTGATGTTGAAAATTCAACACTACAGTTTAACAAAGTGACTTAATTGACATTTTAGAAGTTTGAAACAATAATATAAATTATAATAAATAATGTATAGAGAAATAAGTCTGTAAAATATCAGAAAATGTGCTGCAGTTTATTACAGGGTTTCTGTAGAGTAATATACAACACCAACGCAGACAATATAGCAAAGTCACTTTTTCACACTTTTGAAGGTTAACAGTTGGAAGAAAGATCAATATCCCATAATACAATTCAAAAGCAGAAATAAACAGGCAAAAATGTCAGTAACAACCAAAGTAATTCATACATACAATGAAAACAGAATTAATTTAGAAATTAAGTTGAAATAACACATTTAAAAAAATAAATGACGCATGGAAAAATTATTGAACACATAATAGTTGTATTTGATACATTAGATTTATCTTATAGAAAGGTGCTCTGTAATAAATCTCTAGTGATTTAATTGGACAAGGTTTCCAGAAGAAACGCCAAAAGAGAAGAAGAAAAGGAAGAAGAGGAACTGAACGGCATCTTCCCAGAAGATGATAATTTATAAAATACATCCTGCAAGACAGAAAAACAGGAAGAGGCCACTATATATATGTGGCTTTCTTTTGGATGCAAAGGTGGTATGGAAACAAAAAGTTTGTCTGCTTATATATCCTATGTTACCCACAACAGCTATGTATGCATGTGTTTTTTGTTTTTTTTGTTACAACATCAGCAAGCAAATGGTTAAAACTGGACTTATGTCCAAAAAAGGCATTCATGCTAGAACTGAGAAACTCTGTGTTCAGAAGAGTATATATAGCGAAGTCTCAGAGTAATTTCTTTCTTAATAACCTATTATCTCAGCCTGAACACTTTACTCCTATCCAGCCCTAAAAAGCTGAACCTCTCTGTAGCTGTATCAGACACCATCCAGGGTTGCTGAATATCTGAATTAAAAGGTGAGAACTAATTATATTCATGTGAATTACAGCTTTATGGATTGTGGAGATTTTAAAGGCAAAATTATTTGCCCTTCAATTATTATTATTATTATTATTATTATTATTATTATTATTATTATTATTATTATTATTATTATTTTATATATTTTCCCAAGTGCAGCTTAAAAGAGAGATTTTTCAATACATTGATTTTTAAACATAATTGTTTTAATAACTAATTTGTAATGACTAATTTCTTCTGCTATAATGATAGAACATAATATTATACTAGATATTGTGCAAGATACTAGTATTCAGCCATTTTAGTTTTAGTATTATTTATTATTTTAGTATTCAGTTTTTTCCCTACAGATAAACTTCCGGTGAACAGTTAATGTGATTTATTTTACATTTCATACAGTTCCTTTTACATCACTGATGTTGTAATGTAATTAACATATAATCAGTTAAATAGACTTAAGCATTTGTTTAGTTGTTCAAGCGTAAAACGAGATGAAAGACTGTGTAAACGCAAGCGCCTTCAGTAGCAGCAGGTTAGCACAGAAACACCATTGAAAATACTGGGGTCATATTTTAAAGACATGGCGCAGAAAATTTAAATTTAATGCAGTGCTTCTTGTCTGGTCTGAGACCCACTTTATATCGTATATCAATCAGGCAGTGAAGATCAGTGATTTTTAAAGAAATCAGATCTTAAATGTGAAATTTTTCAATGGCACGACAGTTCACTGGAAGCACTTGGGCTGGGTTACTGAAAATTAAAATTCCTTCTGCATATACTCTATTAGGTTAACAAGGCAAGTGATTGGATTATATATATATAATTGAAAATAGAGTAGAAAACAGAATAGAGAGTGTTAGCAATAGGAGTATTGACAAAAAAAAGAGGAATCTTTAAATGATTGTTGAGAGACTGAAGAACAGAAGCAATCAAAATCAACAAAAGAGCAATAATAAATGTTATGACTATTACCAGTTGGTCAAACACATTACACAGAACAATTACATTTCACAGTACATTTACAATTATTGAGTGAGCAAGTTTTACCTCTTTTTTTTTTTTTTTTTTTTTTTTACTGTATTTTGATCAGGGTGGCGCAGTGGGTAGCGCTGTCGCCTCACAGCAAGAAGGTCGCTGGTTCGAGCCTCAGCTGGGTCAGTTGGCATTTCTGTGTGGAGTTTGCATGTTCTCCACGTGTTTGCGTGGGTTTCCTCCGGGTGCTCCGGTTTGCCCCACAAGTCCAAACACATGCGCTATAGGTGAATTGGGTAGGCTAAATTGTCCGTAGTGTATGTGTGTGAATGAGTGTGTATGGATGTTTCCCAGTGATGGGTTGCAGCAGGAAGGGCATCCGCTGTGTAAAACATATGCTGGATAAGTTGCCGGTTCATTCCGCTGTGGCGACCCCAGATTAATAAAGGGACTAAGCCGAAAAGAAAATGAATGAATGAATGAATGAATTAATTAATGAATTAATGTATTTTGATCAAATAAATGAAGCCTGTGATGAGCAGAGTAACTGCTACTGGTACTCTATAAATTCTGTTAAATACTGTGTTTCCATATGCAGCAGGTAAAGGTAAAGCACACTGTTGTCAAATTAATATTCATGCTTTCAGCACTGTACACCCTAAACAATGCTTGGGTTGTCATAACCTGTTAGATCAAATATGTACAAACCCAACTGTCAGGTTAAAAAGTTTCATTTGCTCACTCACTATCCTTCAGCTTAGTCCCTGATTTATTAGGAACCGCCAATGACTCTGGCATATGTTTTATGGGGTGAATGCTGTTGCAGCCGCAACCCAGTACTGGGAAACACCCATACACCCTCGTTCACACACACACACACACACACACACACACACACACACACACACACACACCCACACACACACACACACACACACACACACACACACACACACACACACACACACACACACACACACACACACACACACACACACACACACACACACTCATACACTACGGCCAATTTAGTTCATCCAATTCACCTATAGGGCATGTGTTTGGACTGTGCGGGAAACCGGAGCACCGGGAAGAAACCCACGCAAACATGGGGAAAACATGCAGAAATGCCAACTGGCCCAGCCGGGACTCGAATCAGCTACCTTCTTGCTGTGAGGCCACAGTGCTAACCACTGAGCCACCAAGTATCATTTATTTTTGACCTGATGTTCATATTTGACCCAACAGCATTTTTTACAGTGTATTATTGAAACTACGACATCATACAGTGTGTGTGATTTAATAATATTATTATCCAGCGTGAAATAATATTTAAGCCCAGAAAGTGCTTTCACTGCTTTGCTTCATAGTAATAACTAGGCCCACACGGAATCTGTGCGCGCAGAAATCCGCAGATTTTTAGCCCATCATTGAGCTTATTTATTTACTTGTGTAAATGTGTGTAAATTTATATTTATTCAGTTTTTAAATTAATTTCAGTAATATTATTGACTAATATTAAAATGTTCATATGATTTATTTACAATACGGTTTGTAAACTCAAATTTTCTGTCTTTATTAGATATATTATATGATAGACTTGCTTTGTTTACCAAATAAGTGGATCTAATTGGATTTGCATTGTAAAAATTAAATAAAAGTTAAAAAGGAATTATTTTTTATTTCATATATTAAGTTTTTATTTACGATACTCCCAAAATCATTCCCCATAAATCCACAGAATTTTTTATAAAATTCTGCGCAAAAATAACAAAAAATGTCTGCAGATTCTGTCTGGCCCTTAGTGATAATGCATTATAAAATGTGTTTGTGTGTGTGTGTAGGAGAGCAAAATCTGGTGTAAAATCAGCACAGCAGACGTGTGTGTTCATCTGACCTTCAGTCTGTTCATGTGAGTCATTTACTTTAACTTCTCTATCAGTTACCATCAGGAATGAAGGAGAAATTTGACATCAAGTTGCTTTTTTCTGTCCTTGTGCTCATTGTTTTAGTCTGATCAGATAAGGAGATACTTGAAGACCTCCTGAGAAGTGAAACTAAATCACACAAGAGCTCTTTCTGTTCCTCAACTTTGCGTCCAGATTTCATCAAGATGGCGTCAGTCTCAAGCAAGACGCATTTGCCAATCAAATATGCCAAATCTGATTCATACTCACCTGAGGACTCTTTAGAGGACATGGTTGAGTGTTTGTTATCGTTTGAGAACAAGTTTCAGTGGTTTGATGAAGTTAAAAATGAGATTGAAAAGACATGTGGCATTATAACAGATGATGAACATTGCTGGACAGGTGATGACATTATTCGAGCTTGGGAAGAAACACGGAAAATGGTAAAAGATTACACAAGAAACCAATGGGCGTATGTGATAACATTCCAGGAGATGGAAATGTTTAATTATGATAAAAATAAAACAACAGAAGCACAGTCTGATCTAACTGAACGTGGACAGGATGAGCAGCCACGTGGCAGTTCACAGGATTCATCTGATAGACCAGCAGAAACATTATCTGAGCGCATTATTGAACACAACCGTAGACTAGAAGAAGATAATGAAAAGGCACAAGATGGTAGTTCTCCAGCCATCGGCATTAATATCCCTCTCTCTGAGCTGTTTGGTAGGGAAGCCACCTCTGCAGATACTGAAACGGTCCCATCGGACAATAAATTAATAGATGGATGCCCTTCAAGAAACAAAATAAGGAGAAAAAAAAGCTATGTCATGTCATACGATGAAAACACCAAGAATGCTGAATGGGTGTATGAGATTTTAAACAAGGAGACAGTAGCCCAAAAGAGAAAAGTAAAAGGTCAATTTAGTAAATTTATTGACATTAAAGGCTACACTCAAGGTCATCTTGCTGCGGCGGCCAATCATAGTTGGTGTCAGGAAGCCTATAATGGCACTTTTTTGTTCAGCAACATTTCACCACAGATTTCTGTGGTAAATAGATGCATGATGAACTCTTTGGAGTACAGGTGTCGTAAAAACATAACAGACAAGATTCGTAACATCCACGTGTACACTGGACCAATAATAGAAGCAAAATCTAAGGACCAAAGACACAATGCCTCAGGGAAGGCAGTGCCTAATTACTTCTTTAAAGTAATTATTGAGGAACATCGTGACGGCACAGTATCAGATCCGATCGCATATATGATTACCAATGACAAAACTACATTAGAGGTTGGTGTTACAGATAAATTTGAGCACTTGCAAGAATGGGCTGATTTTGTGGAATTAAATTGCAAGACGTCAGTCGACCATATCAAGAGCATCTCTGGGCTGAAGTTCTATGTAAGGGATGTTCAGATGGTCGATGATGAGATCAGGAGTGTGATGTGGACAGGAGAAGATGGAGGAGGAGAATCAAGCAGTGCTAAAATAAAAGTCAGAATAGGAAAATAATTACAGGAGAATCCTGTTGAGCCTGAAGAAGGGTTTTTGTATTGATCTTCGCTGATTAGGTTTGTCTGGATGATCAGATCATCTGCAGCTGAACAGAGAGAAAGACTATTTGAGTGAATCTGCAGTGAATTCCCTTAAATATAATAATTGAGAAGGAATATTAAATTAAGCGATTAATTGTAACTAGTGTTTATTTCACACAGGTTTAACAGTAATAATTTGGGGACAGAATTTTCCTCATGACTAAAGTTAATATATATGTGTGTGCGTTTGTGTGTGTGTGTGTGTGTGTGTGTTCATGTGTGTGCGTGTGTGATATAATAAGAGGAAGTTTTTTTGCATTTATTCATTTACATGTGTTCACATTTAATCATTTAGTCTACATTAATTCATTTTACCTTATTAATTTACATTTATTCACTTATATTCATTTACATTTATTTGTTTATTAATTTACATTTATTAATTTACATTTATTAATTTGCGTTTATTATTCATGTTTATTCACTTATACACATTACTTTACATTCATTTGTTTATTAATTTACATTTGTTAATTTACATTTATTCCAAATTAATCATTTATGTTTATTCAAGCTTATTAATTTGCATTTAGTAATTTACATTTATTCACGTTTTTGTCATTTATTCAATTAGCAGACTCTTTTATCTAATGCGACTTACAAATGAGGACAAGAGAAGCCCTTCAACTCAGAAGAACAACAGTATATAGATCCTGTGACGAGCCTCGGTTAGTTTAACATTGTTTATTTTATTATTTTTATAGCTTACAAAAGGACAAAGAATCAACATAATTTAAAATAAAATTAAGCAGTGCTGTTGTTGGAGAATTAGATGTTTATGTGTATAACCTCATGACTTGATTTGATTCCTTGTAATCAACAAATATCAATATATTTTTCTCAGTAACAAAGTACAGAATCAATGACGTAGAGAATAGTGATCTGTCATGAAATGTGTGTATCTATCATATCCTATCCTCTATTCTACTCTGCCTGATTTATAAAATATATTGTCAGACAAAACTGAAATATTGTTCTCTGACTTTTTATTATTATCCTGTTCATCCTTGTGAATCAGCTTTGACAGTCTACGCTGTATAAAGTGCTGTAGAAATAAAGATGACTTGACTAAATAAACTCTTGTACTTCTTTGTTGTTGAATGCAGTGAGTAAAAGCCATAGACAACGTTATTTATTTATTTTTTCTATCTAGAAAAAAAACATCAAACAAACAACAAAATGTTTAATTATGCTTTTTCACTTCAGATCATAATGGAAAATAAATTTGGGTTGATTACATTTCCTTGCGACGTCTCGTTTTTTCCCATTATACAGGTGCTGGTCATATAATTAGAACATCTTCAAAAAGTTTATTTATTTCACTAATTCCATTCAAAAAGTGAAACTTGTATAATGTATACATTCATCCCACACACACTGATATATTTCAAGCGTTTATGTCTTTTATGACATTGCTGCAGTCATTCAGGCTAAAGGAGCCCTAACTAAGTATAGAGTGCTGTGCATGCTCACACTGTTCATACATTTCAGTTGGCCAAGATTTCTAAAAATCCTTTCTTTGTCTTAGTCTTAAGGTATATTCTCATTTTTTTTGAGATACTGAATTTGGGGTTTTCATCAAAATCATAAAAGACATAAACGCTTGAAATATATCAGTGTGTGTGGGATGAATGTATACATTATACGAGTTTCACTTCTTGAATGGAATTAATGAAATAAATCAACTTTTTGAAAATATTCTAATTTTATGACCAGCACCTGTGTGTGTGTGTGTACACTCTAAAAACTGCTGGGTTTAAAACAACCCAATTTGGGTTTTGGCAACCCAGCGCTGGGTAAAAAAGGGACGAACCCAACGCTGGGTTACTTTGACCCAACAAGTTGGGTTACACGTTTAACCCAGCATGCTGGGTTGTGATTTTTAAACCAACTATTAGTTAAAAATGACTACACTGCTGGGTTGAATGTAACCCAAAATGGGTAAAAAATTGTATCTTGAAACTAAAATATAATAGAAATATGGTACTAAAATAAAAACAATTCTACAGCAATACATACTTCAGTAATGGAATTTTATTTATGACAAAACATATAAAACATGTCCATATGAAAAGACATTTTTCCCATCTCCACCTCAGCATTAACCCTTTGACTGCCTGCACTACCAAAAGGTTGACCATGTTTGACTGTTTTAAATAATGGTTTACACACACACACAGCATTGTTGGTTTACAAGACAATCAAACAAACATAATCCTGTTGCACTACTACACTTGCTTTCTTGTTTTTGTTTTTTTTTTACAATAAAACCAAAATCATGTTAAATGAGAATCTGAAATATTTTATGGCATACTTCAAAAAATAAAGATGATTTAGTGTTCAAAAATGTTTTATTTTGAATATTTTTTAAATAAATTGGTCTTACACTTCATATTTTCAGATTTTCCATAGTATATGTATTGATTCCGGTACTTTTACCATAAACTGACATATCAACCATTTGGTAGAGGTTGATATTTTAGAAACTATGGGATGTGTTAAAAAATGCATTGTGTTAACTAGCGACATTAGGAGTTAAGAAATGCAATCCAATTTTTCTTTTCTTGGTGGGGTAGTTAAAAGGTTAAGACAATTTCTATAAAAATGTATCAAACTGTATCACAGAAACACTGTGACTAAAGTCAGTAACAATGCATCAGACTGAAGTCAGACAAATGAACTTAAAAATATGCCTTTCAAAACTTTTCATAACATTTACATCATGCATAAATCAGGAATCATCAGTAAGAATCAATTGCAATGTAATTGCAGAGTAGAGGACAAATAAAAGTATATATAAGTAATAATAAAAAAGCATCTAAATGACTGAAGTCAGAAAGATTAACTTCAAAATACAAATTTGTGCACAAACATCAACATATCCTCACATATATAAATCATCAACTGCCATGTAGAAAAAAAATATGTAGAAGTAATAATGAAAAGGCATCAAACTGACTGAAAAAACAAAAAAACTAAACAAAAAAACGAAGAAAATACAAATTTGTTTTATCATTTATTTCATTTTTTTAAAAAACATTTTATGGTCAATATTATTAGCCCCTTTAAGCTATATTTTTTCAATAGTCTACAGAACAAAACACCATTATACAATAACTTGCCCTATTACCCTATCCTGACTAGTTAACCTAATTAACCTATTAAGCCTTTAAATGTCACTTTAAGCTGAATACTAGTATCTTGAAGAATATCTAGTCAAATATTATGTGCTGTCATCATGACAAAGATAAAAGAAATCAGTTATTATAAATGAGTTATTAAAACTATTATGTTTAGAAATGTGTTGAAAAAATCTTCTCTCCGTTAAACAGAAATTGGGGAAAAAATTAACAGGGGGTCTAATAATTCAGGGGGGGCTAATAATTCTGACTTCAAATGTATTTAGAAGTAAAGGTGTACAAGTTGAAGTACACAGAATCCAAGATAGCGGTGAGGTCACAGTATTAATAATTACTGTTTGTCAGCAAAAATTAATGCTCGCAGAAGTCTTACTGCCAGTGTCTCCTCCCCAGGAAGTCCATACACCACAGTCTGTAGAAATTGCCCCACCAGGGAACACTGCTTGTGGTAGTTCACACCAAAGATGTAGAATGCTTTAAAGCAAATGTCCACTGCAGCAAGTAATGTACTTTGCACAAGTGCTGTGCCATTTATTATAGCAAAGGCTTGAAAGCAGTGGTGGTCTCCAAGCAAGAGAACATAAGGAAATTCAATGGACTCTTTTGAACGAAGGTACTCAGCCATATTGATCCCAATCTGAAAAAATAAAAAATAAATAAAACTCATTAAGATTCATTAAGAACTCAAAAGTGTAAAAGTTAAATATCTTTAGAGTTACCTTTAGAACACCTAAAATACCTTTTAAGACCTTAAGACCTTAACACACCAAGCTATCAGCCAGTGTTGGCATTAGTTAACCACTGACCATGGCACTATGTGTCAGGTGTCTATTCCATGTTGTCGTCATGTGATCCCTTTGTTCTGTTTCCCGCCGTTTTCTAATGTTGATTGTTTTCACCTGTGTTTCATTATCCCTCATGTGTATATATACCCCCTTAGTTTAGTTCCTCCTTTGTCCAGTATTGTATTGTCATGGTGTGTTGTCCATGTTCCTGTGTCTCCGTCTTCCCGTGTCTCCATCTGCCAGTGAGTGTTTGCAAATAAATCTTCGTGTTTGATAACTTCCGTGTTTCGTGCCTTTTGTGTGCAGAGCACAGCGTGACACTATGCTGCAACATTTTGGCCCAGGTGCAATGACTCAATGCAACAACAGGGTTGGCTAATTAAAGGAGAAATCCACTTCCACAATAACAACTTACAGATGATGTACACCCCCTCCCCCAAATGTTCATGTCTTTCTCTCTTTATTCGTAAAGAAATTATGTTTTCTGAGGAAAACATTGCAGCATTTTTCTTATTTATATAATGGACTGATATGCTACTTTGAGTTTGAACTTCCGAAATGCAGTTTAAATTCCGCTTCAAATGATCACAAATGCGGTTGTAAACGATCCCAGACGAGAAAGAAGGGTCTTATCTAGCGCAAGGGTCTAATCTTTTTTTTTTTTTTTTAATATAAAAAAAATACAATTTAAATACTTTTCGATGTCAAACGCTCATCTTGTCTTGCTCTGCCTTGTCTGACCTGTGTGTATTCTAGCTCAAGACAGTTCGGGTATGTTGAACACTCTGACTGTATTTTACACAGTTCAGGGAGAGTAAGGCAAGATGAGCATTTGAAATTATTAAGTATTTCAATAGTATTTTCTTAATGAAAATAGATAAGACCCTTCTTCCTCAGCTGGGATCGTTTGCAACCACATATGGGATCATTTGAAGCCGTTTCCTAATAAAAACCCCAAAACAAACTATTTCTTTTACGACTGAAGAAAGAAAGAAAGAAAGAAAGAAAGAAAGACATGAACATCTTGGGTGACAAGGGGGTGAGTACATCATGTGTGAATCTTTTTGTTGGAAGTGGACTTCTCCTTTAATGAGAATGCATAACTGGTACCCAGTGCTTTCTCAATTCATGTTAAACTTACAGGCCATATAGAGTTTGTTGCATTCACTATCAATATAAAGCTGCTTTGACAATCTGTATCGTATAAAATGCTATAGAAATGAAAGTGACTTGACTTTGAGCCAAGGATTTAAAGACTGAAAACATTTGATCACTTCGTCTTTAACAAAACATGCAGTGCAACAGACTTCGTAATTACAACAGTGTCTTATGATTCTTTAAGTGCACAAAGCCATATTTGCATTTTAGTTTGAATGATGCTTTGTCAGGTGACAACTAAGAAAAAAAGCATTTCCTTCTATGTGTGCTGCTGTGAGAGGCATCTTACCACTAAAAATTTACAAAATATAAACCATAGCTGTGACCAAATCACTCCCTACTTACTGAAATTTATTTGTCAATAAAGAAATTATATTTAGATGATTTTTAAAAATGTTTCTGTTAAACAGATGCAAAATTTTTATTTTTTTATTTTATAATAACAAACATTCATTCGTTCATTCATTTTCCTTTCAGCTTAGTCCCTTTATTAATCAACGGTCACCACAGCGGAATGGACCGCCAACTTATCCAGCATGTTTTATGCAGCAGATGCCCTTCCAGCTGCAACCTATCACCGGGAAACACCCATACACCCTCATTTACATACGCACACACACACACACACGCGCATACACACTCATTCACACTGCGGAAAATTTTGCTTACCCAATTCATCTACACTGCATGTCTTTGGACTGTGGGGGAAACCGGAGCACCCGGAGGAAACCCACGCCAACACAGGGAGAACATGCAAACTCCTCACAAATGCCAACTGACCCAGCCGAGGCTCGAACCGGCGACCTTTTTGCTATGAGGCGACAGCACTACCCACAGCGCCACCCTAATAACAAACATAAAAATAACATTTTCTTTATTAATAAAATAACTGTAGAAAAAGCATTATGCAGTAAATGCATCATTATGCATCAAAAAACTTCGAATTGAATCGTTACCCTCTGAATTGTAATCAAATTGACCTAAAGACGAGAGTTCGCTAAAAATAAAACAAGAGAAAGCCACTGGTTGCATGAACAGCAGATTTTAAAAATTAACCAGTCAAAGGCAAATTGGCATTTATTTTTAATCTCTCAGTTTAAAGTGTTGAAGTGGCTAATGATTACTAGGGCTGCCCCCTAATAACTGACTAACCATTAGTCGACCAAAATTTTATTAGTTGCAGAAAAAAAAAAAATCCACATTGTCGAAGTCACGCAGATTGTTAACAGCTGATCTATGCAGTAGTAGCTACATCAGGCAGGATATCCAAATGCTCTCATCGACCTCAAATAAGCTATGGTTTATCATCTGAAATATAGTAGCAACTTTACACTACATTACATTTCTCTGTGTGCACTCACAATAACAACAAAACACTGCACTTTTGTAAATAATGAAAGTAACAGGATGTGCTTTCTGCGGTCTCAGTCTTTAGACAAGGGCAGCCATAATGATTACAATGAACCAAGTAAAATATTACTACATACCTTCAAATGTGGGCATTAACTCTTCAAGGTTCCATCCTTTTAGTTTGGTTTTCACATTTTCATCCATCTGAAACAGAATAACAAATAAAAGCATTTTAGCTAAATTAAGTAAAAAAGATAATGTTAGCCAAAAGTCACTTAATCACAAAAAACTCCTAAATGATCATAATTATCCTGTGTGTGTCACATAAAATGGTGGTCAAACTTTTTTCTTTTTGGCGGTCGAAGATGATTAGTTTGGATTTAGCCTTAGCTCAGACATTCCCGTCTGCATCAAAGTAACCATAAGTACAGGATTAATTAAAGATAGGTCAAATCACGTCTAGAATGTAAAATGCTCATAGTAAATTAATAACATTTGCTATTCAATGTACAGCTAAACAAAATGTACAAGCAGAGCAGGAAATTTATTAAATATGTTCTGACAAAAAATAAAATAAAACAACAACGTTAGAGAAGCTGAATGTAACACTCTTATGCATCAAAGTATTGTTACAAAAATGACCTGAAAAAATAAAATAAAATCAATGAACAAATTTAAGAAGTACACCAGTAAAAATAGTACTTACTGTTTTACAGTTTACACCTCAGAAAGATCACAAATCGCAGTACTTGCTGCCATTACCTACATAGAAAAATCTGTCATTCAAAAGGCATTTTATTACAATAAAAAGCTCCTAAATGATCCTTATTATCCTTGGTGTGGTGCTTATAAAATGGTCATCAAACATGCTTAACGTTAGTTTCAAGCATTCTTTAGCTCAGACATTCCCGCCTGCATCAAACCACTTGTCGGGTTGAAGGAATTACATGTTCATAGTAAGTTAACATCGTTTGCTGTCAAATGTACAACTAAGTTAAACGAAATGTAACTTACCTTACAAGCAGAGCGGGAAGTTTTTGTGTATGTGCTGACCAAATACCATCAAATTAGTTACGTAAACTCCGCTGTATCAAAACCGTATCTAACACAGTAGACATAACGTATACAAAAGTAATATTAAAAAAAAAATTACCTTATCCTTTCCAAGCTCCTTCCCTTGACTCATTCCGATGTCACGCGCGCTTTCCCGTCCACTGAGCAAGAGGTCGGCCCGTGAGGCGAAGCACGGCCGTCGCTTAGTCGTTAGGTTAAATAAATTGCGTATATATATATATTATACAGTAAACTAAATGTGTTATTTCTTATGAAAATTGTTAAATACACACTGAATAACTTGCGTTTCAGATAGAATTTCACTCGCTTCCCTCTAAAGACGGCGCAAAGAAAATGGCGGTTTCTCACTCTGATGTCCCTGGATGTAGACGTGACGTGCGTGCTCTCTTTCACGTCCGCGTTCTCAACCCAGCATTTGGGTTAAAAAAATCAACCCAGCGTTTTTTAGAGTGTATATACAGTGCATCCGGAAAGTATTCATAGCGCTTCACTTTTTCCACATTTTTTTATGTTACAGCCTTATTCCAAAATGGATTAAATTCATTCATTTCCTCAACATTCTACACACAATACCCCATAATGACAATGTGAACAAAGACTGTTTTGAAATTGTTGCAAATTTATTAAAAATAAAAAACCTGAAAAATCCCCTGTATTGTGGTCTGTGTGAGTCCTAATGCCCCAGTAAAGTGAAGGGGATGCTATACTGTCAGTGAGCGCCGTCTTTCAGATGAGACGTTAAACCGAGGTCCTGACTCTCTGTGGTCATTAAAAATCCCAGGACACTTCTGGTAAAGAATAGGGGTGTAACCCCGGTGTCTTGGACAAATTCCCTCCATTGGTCATTACCCATCATGGCCTCCCAGTCATCCCCATCCACTGAATTGGCTCTATCACTGTCTCTCCACTCCACCTATAGCTGGTGTGTGGTGAGCGCACTGGCGCCGTTGTCCTGTGGCTGCCGTCACATCATCCAAGTGGATGCTGCACACTGGTGGTGGTGTGGAGAGACCCCCATCATGATTGTGAATTCCTTTGGGTGTATGGCCATACACAATAACTGTGCTATATAAATACACACATTACATTACATTACATTTTCTAACAGCCGAGTAGTACGTTTAAATTCAAATGCAGTACCTACTGAGTAGTAGGCGATTTCGGACGCAGCCTAGTAGTCTTGAACACCTTGATTAGTTGGATCAGCTGTGTTTGATTAGGGTTGGAGCAAAACTGTGCAGAGCTGTGACCATCCAGGAATCGAGTTTGAGACCTATGCTTTTATGATTTTCACAGTATACTTGTAGCTGTTTCAGTGCAAGGTCATTTTGAATGGATTCTGTTAAAGTTTAACAAATAAATCTTGATGTTGTTCTTTGACCTGATTTGAACACACCCAGAGGTGATTAGAAACTCACTGACCAGGAAGAAAATAACTGAATTCTCCTTTCTGTCGAGCTGACTTTCAGTGTGTCAATAAAAGGAAAAAAAGGAATCAATGAAGAATGGATGGAAGCATTTTCAGGGAATTTTGCAAAGTTTGCATCTGAACAGAAGGATTTTTTTTTCCACTTTTGAAACGATCATTGAAGTGCAGATTGCTTGAGCTTAATGAGAGAAAATGGCTTCATTGTCTTTAGAAGAACTTTCTTGTCCCATGTGTTTTGAGATCTTTAAGGATCCTGTTGTTTTATCATGTAGTCATGTTGTCTGCAAAGACTGTCTTAAACAGTTCTGGAGAAAGAAAAGAAAGAAAAGTATGAAGTGTCCCGTCTGCCGGAGAAGATCCTCAAAAGAAAACCCTCCGTTTAATCTTGCATTAAAAAACATGTGCGAGTCATTTTTAAAGGAGAGAAATGAGAGGCGTTCATCAGGATCAGAGGAGATCTGCAGTTTACACAGTGAGAAACTCAAACTCTTCTGTCTGGAGGACAAACAGCCGGCATGTGTTGTATGTGTTAACTCTCAGAAACACACCAATCACACATTCAGACCCATCGGTGAAGTGGTTTCATCATGCAAGGTAAAAGACATATATATATTTGTGTATTAAAGCTTATCATATGTACACACTTTATAAAAATACTGTTTAATAATATTATAGTATGCATCACATTTAAAAATATTACTAGATCTGTCTGGAGTTTTAAAGATTTTACTCTTAATTCTAGGAGGAGCTCAGTACGGCACTGAAGTCTTTACAGGAGAAACTTAAACACAATAAAAAAATGGAAGAAGTGTTTGAAAAAACAGCTCAACACGTAACGGTGAGGACGGATTATTTTTTTATATATATTGTCAACAATATGTAAAACAGCTGAATGGGTAAGCTAGGAAAATTTTCCAAGCTTGTGAGACAATGCATTTAACCCTTATGTGTGCTGCTGGGCTTAATTTGGCTACAACTTTCTCTGTGTTTCAGCAAATGGGATGATTTTGGCAAATCCTGTTTTGACATATTTTGGGAAAATGTTTTGAATAGGTTCAAAAACGCAACAATACACTGGGAAGGCAAATTGACTACACTTTAGTTATGTCGGTAGCTGTTTTTGCTCCATTGACTTCCATTATAATCACATTTTTTGATTGCAAAGACACATATTATCATGTGTTCCTGATTGCTGGTGGTTTTCCCTGTTGTGAAGAGGTACAATTAGCTAATTTTATTGTTGATCATCAGTTGCAGTGCAAAAAAGCATAGTTTCTGGCTTTTATATGTCGTATAATGTGTGTGTGCGCGCATGAGTGTGAGATAGACCTTTGCACACTTACCTTGATATGTTTGAGAAAATCAAAATAAGCAGCTCAGCTCTCAGAACATACAGTAGTAAACATAGTAAGTGTATTTCTGCACGCACACTATAATCTGCTGTTTAACTCCACTGAACTCAAAAGCCAGAAATTGTATCTCCTCCCACCAACGATGAAGAATACATGATAATATGCTGTCATGGCTTTACAATCAAAAAATGTCATTATAATGGAAGTCAATGAGGCAAAAACAGCCCCCAACATAACGAAAGGATAGTCACTTTAAACAGTACACAAGGGTTAATTTCTTCAACGGATAAAAAAATATATTGATTGTATATCCCCCACAACCCCTTGATCTTATTGTAAACCAGATGTACGTATGGACTTTCTGATAAGACTGAACTCTGAGGGGTTTTCACAAAAACAGGCACTATGCAATTAAACGTATTACTCTTCTATAAATGGGAAGAAGAGATCACAAAGCAAGGGCCCAGAGGCCTTTTGCTAATACAGTACATGCTGAACCTCTTCTCTCTCTTTCACCTCGTCCTTCAAAACTCAGGCCACTAAGTTTCAAGTTTGGTATCATTTTAGAGGTCTCAGTATGAATGATCTTGTTTTCATATTAATCACTTCCATTATTAGAGGATTGGAATCTTGGGAAAGTTATGTTCTGTTGATCTGATTTGAGGGCCTTTGCCAGATGCTGTTTTTCTACCCCATGTTGCATATGGTTTTCAGGTCAACTCATATTCCAGCAGAAATTGTGTGGAGCTTTTATTGGTATGAATCTGTTTATTTGGTCAGATACGGGTATATAAGGGACAAAGACAAAAGTGTATTTGTAGCCAAAACCCCACTGTGCAATGTGACACTTACGTGCTGCTGCATACTACCTAATATACACAAGACATGTCACTTGTATAGCTTTGAATGAGGGAAAATACTTGAAATCAATTTGATGGGGGTTGGGGGGGGGGGGGGGGTGTTATTAAAAAAATTAAAAAAAAAGAATTCTAACTATGTTTATCATGTAATTTCATATTTATAATATAATAATAAGATATATTTTTTTACAATTTTCTTACATTGATACATTTTTTGTTTTATTTGTGACATTGTACATTACATTGTGTTTATGTGTGGTGCAGTAATATGTGTTAGTTTTTCTTACATGCAGAATTGTAAGTTGTAAGTAGCAGACTTTGCAGCTCTAAGTACCCACTGGATGGAGTGGAGGGTACATGTTTGCAGGCTTTGCATGCCCTGATAGAAGTCTATGTTTACAATTTAAAATGCTTGGCGCATCGTGGCGTGGCGCATCTGGTGTTCGACTCACTTTAGGTTGGCCACAATAAAAAGCCACTCTAAAATGTACAGTTTTACTGTTTTCGGGTAGTTCAGGGGAGGGTCTTTTGTAAGCACTATTTGCCTCAAGCAGTGCATCACATCTCCTTTCGCATAGAGGCAATCAGGTTGTTAATTGTGACCTGTGGATTGTTAGTTCACTCCTCTTCAATGGCTGTGCAAAGTTGCTGGATATTGGCAGGAATAGGAACATGCTGTCGTATACGCAATTCCAGAGCATCCCAAAGATTCTCAATTGGTAACATGTCCAAGAACTGGGATGTTTTCAGCTTCCAGGAATTGTGCACAGATCCTTGCAACAAGGGGCTGTGCATTATCTTGCTGCAACATGAGATGATTTTTGTGAATGAATGGCACAAACATTGGCCTCAGGATCTTGTCGCAGTATCTCTGTGCATTCAAAATGCAATAGATAACATGCAACTGTGATTGTTGTCCATAACATCTGCCTGCACATACCTTAACCCCTCCAGCACCACAGGCCACTCGATTCACAACACTAACATCAGCAAACCGCTCACTCCCACAATGCCATACATGCTGTCTGCCATTTGCCCTGTACAGTGAAAACTGAGATTTATCCGTGAAGGGAACACCGCTCCAAAGTGCCATACGCCATCAAATGTGAGCATTTGCCCACTCAAGTTGGTTACAGAGCAAAAACCAAAGTATTGCCTTCATAATTTTGTTGAGTGTACGTAGACATTCTCCTGAAATGTCAGTGACCTGAGCTACGGTAGAGGAGGAGAATGAAAAGGGAAAGACGTGGACTTTTGATGGAAAAAGATTTTTATTGCATGGCATCTATTTTTGAGAGTTCCTGTAGAAAGAGGGGAGATCAGAGTCTCCATACCTCTTGAATATCTATGTGGAATTCAGGAGATCAGGAAACTAAAGTGATCTTAGTTTATGCATTTTTTTCTATCACCATTGGACATTCTGGGCTAACAAGATAACAAGAGTTAAAAAACTGGGTCAACAAAAAGGGGTAACGAGGGGGTGGCACGAGAGACACTGGCAAAAGACAAGACAAGTCAACTAAAACTCTGATACATGTAAACAAATATTGTAAAGCAAATTGAAATGTAATTTTTTAAGAGACAAATGTATGTATTTGCACTGACAGAGACAAACATTTGTTACCACAGTACTAGTACATAAGAAAGTAATGCTTTCTGTTAACAAACCCATCATTTACCTATGCACTTACCCATGTAAATAGATAATATATAGCAAATTAATTCTGTAATTTTTAAGAGAATAAAGAAATTTGTTGTTGCACTGACAAACAGACCCTCTTGTCAACAGTACTTGTGAAAGTTAAAGTTGCAGTTAACTAACCACACATTTACCCATGCTCCAGAGTTTTGTCTTCAAGATGACTGAAATTTCTGTGATTTTCTTTCAGGCTCAAGCCGATCACACAGAGCGTCAGATTAAAAAGCAGTTTGAGAAGCTTCATCAGTTTCTTAGAGATGAAGAAGAAGCTACAATCAGTGCACTGAGGGAGGAAGAGGAGCAGAAGAAGCAGATGATGAAGGAGAAGCTGGAGGAGACGAACACACACATCTCAGCTCTTTCACACACAATCAAAGACATGAAGGAAATGATGAATTCCAATGATATCTGCTTTCTAAAGGTCAGAGTTCAGACCAGTTATTGATTGATTGATTGATTGATTGATTGATTGATTGATTGATTGATTGAGCTCTTAGTGATCCATTGTGTTTTTGTTCTGAAGGAGTTTCCAGGCTCAATGGAA
Source organism: Danio jaintianensis (assembly GCA_903798115.1). Taxonomy (NCBI): domain Eukaryota; kingdom Metazoa; phylum Chordata; class Actinopteri; order Cypriniformes; family Danionidae; genus Danio; species Danio jaintianensis. Next base: position 6,686,801 of record CAIGQV010019355.1, read on the forward strand.
AGGTGAGTGATCTGCTGGCGTCTCTGCTCTCTCTGCTTCTGAAGCCAAAGCCACTGCAGTTCTGACTCCTGAATGTTCTTCCAGAGTCCAGATCTCACAGCCGGATCCACAGACGCCTTCTGCAGCTTTGATTCATGTGTCTCAGTACTTGGGGAACCTGCAGTACAGAGTCTGGAGGAAGATGCAGGACGTCGTACACTACAGTAAGAGTCTGCACTACAGCTCTGCTTGCTCACTTGCAGTTTTTATGACACTAGAATACTAGATTATTTCAGCTTGTAGTGAAGCTTATACTATTTTCCATTTCTTCATCCACTCAAGTCCAGAAAAGACTCAACAGTTTGTTGTGTTTTTATAATGCCTGGATAATCAAAATAATCTGCTCTACATTTTCCAATGCAAAAGATTCCATTTTAAAAACCCTCACACAATACATTTTTCACCCTATTCCCATTTTGACATTCATATACTAGATATTGAAAAAAAAAATCAGACATTCCTGACTGAAAACAACATTTTTGAGAAGTTTCAGGCTTATAAATCATTAAACGACACAGGAACAGCTCCTTAAAGTGTTCTTAATGTTATTTATATAGCAACAGATTCTTGTGACTCTGTCATCCTGGTATTGGTAGACGTGTCTTCTGCATTTAATACAGTCTATCATACAATCTTTGTCACGACTGGAGTCTTGTATTGGGTTAAGAGGGCATATTTTAAGTTGGTTTAAATATTTTTTGAACAAATAGACAATTATCTGTAAAAATTATCTCATTCTCTCTACGTAATCTTTACTGTGGTGTGCCTCAAGGCTCTGTTTTATCTCCTCTCTTTTTCTCTCTCTATCCTCTCCCTCTCAACGCCATTTTTTAATAAATATACCATTTATTGCTATGCTGACAATAGGCAAATATATTCGCCTGTGTTAAGAGTGGTTTAGGCAGTCTAACAGTATGTTTTGAGGATGTGAAAGTATGACTTTTCAAAAAAAAAATTCTGAACTCAGACAAAACAGAATTAATTTGTTTTAATCCTTCATAATCCAAGCCAAATTATCTCCTTGTCCCCGAATCTCTACATCAATTCATCTCTCCCCAAGTATGGAGTTTAATGTGTAGGTAGATAGTTGCCTTAGAATTGGCAAGAAGATTAGCACCAGTCTAGATCTGGTCTATCTTTTTCCATCTTTGTACTCTATCTAAAATTAAATTGTTCCATTTACATTTTCATTCATGAATGAAAAGGTTCTGGAAAGCACTTTAGTGCCTTTCTGCGATTGAACCATGAGACGGAACTCACTTACTGACTAAAGGCTCCTGGAGTGGATGTAAACTTACTGAAGCAAGTGGATGTAAGAGGGCGCAAATAAGTGGCTGTTCTGTAAGCCAGCATCAATGATTTGAACTTCAGCCTGTACTGTAACTGACCGAGAAGCCTTTAAGTTGAAACTGCCATGTACAGTTTTGTATGGGTGGAGACTTTTATTATGAAAACTATACAGAGTAACCAGGAAGACAAATGTCTGCACCTCATGGCAAGTTAGGAAGTATTTTAAGTTTCTGTGCTTGTATTATGCTCATCTGGATACAAGAATGACAAAATAATCAAGATTAAGGCTTGCTTACAGGTCATACAAAATCCTGTAGCATGTTTTCTGAAGGGAAGAATAAAGTTTGACCATGCTACCTCCATTCTGAGATCTCTTCACTAGATTCTGATTAATAATACAATTGATTAAAAAAAAAAATTACTGGTGTACAAATCATTAAGTCAACTAGCCCCTCCTATTTGCCTGATCTGCTCCACCCGTACTCTCCCACCAGAGGCCTTAGATCTGAAACTAAACTCTTTCAAATACCCAGATCTTGGCTACAATTGAGGGGAAATCACCAGCCCCATACTGTGGAACAAACTGCCACTCTATATTAGATTAGGCTTCCACTTTGTCTGAGTTCAAGTCTGAACATGTATTTATTCTTCTTTTCTTTTAGTTTATGAGTGTTATGTTTTAACCGTTCTTCTGCTATTAGTCTGATTAACATATATTTTTAGTCCTACCTGTAGTCAAGTCAAGTTGACATATAAACCTATACTTTTCTACATAGCAATTAGGTCTGCTTGTGGTCATTTTAAATGTGCATTATAAATAAACTGATCTGAAGTGAACTGAGAATATAAATGAAGATCTGAAATCGGGGCAAGACCATTAAGTGTTTTAAAGACAAAAAATAAAATCTTAAAATCAACTCTGAATTTAACGAATAACCGGTGAAGTATAGCTAACACGAGTATTATGCTGAAATCAATCTTGGAGACTTGAGTGGCTAAGATCCAAGAGTTAATTGACCTGAATTCATGAAAGTTTATGTAGACTTTGCAAGTAACCTGCCAGACAACATCACAAAGCTGGCAAGCTCAGCAGATGGAATCAGGCATATTTTTTCTTATGTGGGCGCAAATACTGTATTCTGCAGGCTAACTACAGATGACCGATAGATATATGCAGATGCCTGATGCAGCTCAATTCAACTTATGGAAGGCCTTGGCCAATGCAACTTATCAGTCCTTTCAAGGGGTGGCTGTTCTGGATTATCAGTGTGCTGAAGTGTTGATTTTGAGCCAATTTCATGCTCAATCTTTTCCACTGAAATTTAAGCTTTCCAGGCAGGCAAGTCAATGTCACTTTCTAGTTGTCTATGATCTTTACCACCAGAATTTGATCAGGCAATATGACAGAGTTGATTTGCGGGGATGGCTCTGAAGAATGGAGGGCTTGAGTCAAACTGAGATTCACCCAGGGACTAATTTCTGAGGTGCAGAGAAAGACCTGAAAAAGGTCTTTAATATAAACGAACCTTGACTGTAGAGATGGTAGAATGGCAGATCGCTTTCAGGATAAATCATCTTTCAGCATCGCATTTTGGCAGTGCATTGGAATGTAAGATCAAATCAATAAAGTCAGCCCTACAGGTTGTTGCAGTAAATAAATCCCTGCCAGAAGATGTCCTGCACAATGTGTCAATTGAGATGCTATTGAGAGGGTAACCTGAAAAGCAAACCATTAGACTATCTTGTCTTGTCTTATGTAGCAGATATAGACCTGGTCACCCCAACATCCTCCTCATGGGGCAAGGATCTTCTACCCCTGGTCATTTAGATGCTGTAACTTCTATCAAAGTGTCAAAGGCACAATGCTCAAAATGTAGTTGAGCATTACTAGGCATACTTCACCTGGCATTACCAGCCTAATCTTCAGTCTTGTCTTAAGGATCTGACCAAGGATGCTGTAGTGAATGGTGATGGACCTTAAGCTGTCTTGGGCTCATTGGTAGGATGGAGAGTCTGGTACCCAGTAAAGATGCCTGTATCTTTGTCATGTAGCTTAGGGGTTTCAGCTCCCAGCTCTCCCGGGCAGTGGGGATATGTAAATTAACAACTAAGGAATTTGTATTTCTACAAATGAACTATGCTAATCTGGGGGCGGTTGTACTAAATTCCTTATTCGTTTGTAAAGGTAGTCTTTTTAATACACAGGGGTTGGACATGAAACGCCTGGTTTTAGACAACAAGCGTTTATTAGTATGGTGTAGAGCCTCCTTTTGTGGGTAATACAGGATTGATTTGTCTTGGTAATGACAGATACAAGTCCTGCACAGTAGCCAGAGGGATTCTGAGCCATTCTTCTTGCAAAATAGTGGCCAGATAACTACGTGATGCTGGTGGAGAAAACCGTTTCCTGACTTGCTCCTCCAAAACACCTTAAAGTGGTTCAATAGATCTGGTGACTGTGTGTATTGGTGCATTATCAGCCTGATATGTTTGACCCATTGGGTCCACATGGTCCTCCAGAATGGTTCGGTAGTCCTTGGCAGTGATGTGCCCATCTAGCACAAGTATTTGGCATAGGGAATGTAATGATATTGCAGCCCAAACTATCACTGATCCACCCCATGCTTTACTCTGGACATGCAGCAGTCCACTTGGTACGCTTCTTTGGGGCTTCCTCACACCGTAATTCTCCCAGAAGTGGGAAAGACAGTGAAGGTGGACTCATCAGGGAACAATACATGTTTCACATTGTCCACAGCCCAAGATTTTGACATGCTGCTGAAACTGATGTTTGACATTGGCACGAGTGACCAAATGTTTGTCTATAGCACCCCAGCCATGTATATTGGCCCTGTGGAGCTCCTGATGAACAGTTTTGGTGGAAACAGGAGAGTTGAGGTGCATATTTAATTCTGCAGTGAGTTGGGCAGCTGTGGTTTTATGTTTTTTGGATACAATCGGGGTTAGCAGCCAGACATCCCTTTCCTACAGCTCCCTCTTGCGTCCACAGTTACTCCTGTTGGATTTGGTTCGTCCTTCTTGGTGGTTTGTTGACATTAGCATGGATACCGCAGATTTTGATAATCACAAAGACTTGCTGTCTTGGTCACAGATGCACAAGCAAGACGTGCACCAACAATTTGACCTCTTTTGAACTCTGATATATCATTATAATGTTGTGTGCACTGCAATATTTTAAGCAAAACTGTGTTATTACTCTGCTAATTAAACCTTCACACTCTGCTCTTACTGGTGTAATGTGCAACCTCCAGGCTGCTCAAATGGCTGCACACAAACTGCGATTCTTTTTTTTTTCTTTTTTTGTCTATTTCAGGCTAAACCACATTTGCCACCTCTGTTAATCAAAGAATTGTATAATGCTTCATCATGTTAAATGACATATTCTGAAGAACCAGACAACTTAACAAACAGCTTTCTTCTGCCACGCTTCTTGCAGGAGCTTTGTAGTGGACTAGCAGTCCACAGAACAATACTGCTAGATTTAACGCTAAATAATTTAATTATTTGTTGTATTCAGAAATCATAGCTTACGAGTGGGATAGACAATCAAACTTTAAAACTTTATTTTATTATTTAAGAAAATATTTTGACAGTTGCTCTGAGAGCTATAATGACCTTTTGTAAACTGCACTAATTCTCTTGATGGACAGAAATATTTGAATCACATACTGTATTTAATGTTTGTATCATATGCAATTAAACACTGCAAATGAAGTTAATTGTGTAATTAATGAAACCTGCCAATGGTCAGAGAATAATCATGCATTTGATCAAAAGGGCGAATGATACACTTAAAAATTATTAAGAGTATAGTTCCCTCTTGGTCATAAAAAGAACCATCATAATAATAGAAACTTTCGATTGTGTCTCTTCAGCCCCTGTGATTCTGGATCCAAACACTGCAAATCCATTTCTCATCATGTCTGATGATCTGACCAGTGTGAGAGAGAGTGAGGACAAACAACGGCTTCCTGATAATCCAGAGAGATTCGACTGTTATGAGTGTGTTCTGGGCTCAAAAGGTTTTAGCTCAGGAAAGCACCAGTGGGATGTGGAGGTAAAAGAGAGTCGATACTGGAGCCTTGGAGTAACTACAGCATCAAACCAGAGGAAGGGAGGTGATTACTTAAACTCTAATGTCTGGAGTGTCACATATGGATGGTCTGATTGTTCTTCAAATGAATTTCCTGTTGAACAGGTTCTTGAGCGTGTGAGAGTTGAACTGGACTGTGATGAAGGAACAGTGTGTTTCTCTGATCCTGTAACAAACACACATCTACACACATTCACAGCCACCTTCACTGACACCGTCTTTCCTTTCTTCCACACTCTTTCCTCTCTAAGAATCTTAGCATTCAATAGTCGTAAACTGGAATGGAATGAGTCACAAAAAACAGAAGATCCAAGTGCAGCGATTTACTTAGAAAAAAAAATGACAAACAATAATCCACAAACACAGGGTGCCAAGCAAGGCAGAAAATAATTCAAATGGAGGGTGAGCACAAAAATAACAGTCCAAACACAAAATAAACAGAAATCCAAAAAGAGGCAATAACAGAAACAAAATCACAAAACATTCATACTAGAACCATGAAGATCAAAGCCATATCCAGGGGCAACTAAAACACAGCACTAAGGACTAATGAAGACAGAGCTAAATGAATAAACAAGAAACAGCTGAAACCAGTAATGCGATCAGGAGTGCAAAGGGTTGTGGGGGATGAAGTTCAGAGAACAAAACAAAACGTAGTGCCCTCAAGTGTCCATAGAAGGGCACTGCAGCAGGGTTGTGACAGTAAACATTACAGATTTGGTTCTGTATCTTCCTGATTTCACCATGTTTCTACTTATCAATACAAATGTGTAAGGGCTACAACACACTAAGCAAATGGCAAATAGTTAGTGGTGTTCGACAATTTCTGGTCCCATCTGGACCAAAAAGCTGTATGTGTGAACACAACCAAATGTATCCCAGCAGACTGAAACAAGACTGTATTTTGCTCCTGCATGAGAGGACATGTCTTTCCACACCTGAGGGGCAGTATCTGTTCTAATTCTAATTCCACAAATTTAAACTAAAACTTGAGATGTGCACACATAAACCTTAAACATAGGAGTGTTTTGTACCATTTTCACAGTACTTATCACTCATCACAGAGGGATTCACTTGTGCAAATATGTCTGATAATCTAATAATCCATATAGTTTGAGCAAATGTTTGATAAACGCAGCAAAATTACCTCCGGTTTCTTTGTGCTCCTTCTTTGCCTGAATTGTTTACTTTGCAACGTCACTTCAGTTCTTCTTTGCGCACTTTGATTCATTGCTGAATAACCATTCTCTATCTTCAACTGACACCAACTCGATCCAATGTTAACTCGATAATAGACGACGTATAGAATATACCAAACAAACTAGGTTGGCAAATGCTCACAGACAGTCGACCGTCAACTTGGTGTGTGTCCTGGTTTAAAGGGTGCATTTACACTGCATGTTTCAAGTGACTCAATTTAGATTTTTTTCTCCCATGTGGCACAGATCGGATATGGCCCATGTACGTGTAAGCAGGAAAAAATCACATGTATTCCGATTTACTCAAATCAGATTTAGGCCTCGTTCATATGTGGAAATTTATCCAGTATGAATTGGCACGATCGCCTCACAGCAAGAAGGTCGCTGGTTCAAGCCCCGGCTGGGTCAGTTGGCATTTCTGTGTGGAGTTTGCATGTTCTCCCCGTGTTGGCGTGGGTTTCCTCCGGGTGCTCCGGTTTCCCCCACAGTCCAAAGACATTCGCCATAGGTGAATTGGATGAACTAAATTGTCCGTAGTCTATGTGTGTGAATGAGAGTGTATGGGTGTTTCCCAGTGATGGGTTGCGGCTGGAAGGGCATCCACTGCGTAAAAAATATGCTGGATAAGGCGGTTCATTCTGCTGTGGCAACCCCGGACTAATAAAGGGACTAAGCCAAAAAGAAAATGAATGAATGAAATGAATTGGACACATGCCCTCGTATCTGCAGTGTAAGCAGGTAGATCAGATTTTCACCTGTCAACGTGAGTCATACGCCATTAAAAACGGTAGTGAATTATGTAATCTCTGGCGCTTTTATTTCAGAACAGACCAAACCTTAATCTCATTTACAAGGGCAATTGTCATGTAGCTCAAGTTAATGTATTTAAGCATGTTAACGAGAGAGAGCGACATCTGTCAAGTAAACAATATAAACTACAACCCTAAATCAGAAAAAGTTGGGGCAGTATGGATAAGGCAAATAAAAAAAGAAAGTAGTGATTTCTAAATTTACTTTGACTTGTATTTCATTGCAGACAATACAACAAACATTATTTAATGTGTTCCTCATCATTTTTATTGTTGTTTTTTTTTAAATAAACACTTATTCCAATTTTGGTTCTTGCAACACATTTAAAAAAAAGTTGTGACAGGAGCAGATTAGGGCTAGTAATCAGGTAAACCGGTTAAATAATGATGTGATGTGAAACAGGTGATGTCAACAGGTGATTGTAATTATGATTTGGTACAAAAGCAGCATCCAAGAAAGGTCTAGTCCTTTAGGAGCAAAGATGGGCAGAGGATCGCCAGTTTGCCAACAAATACCCAAGAAAATGACTGAAATGTTTAAAAACAATGTTCCTCAAAGAAAGATAGGAAGACATTTGGATATTTCACTTTCAACAGTGCAGAACATCATTAAGAGATTCAAGGAATCTGGAGGAATTTCAGTGCGTAAAGGACAAGGGCGCAAGCCAAAGCTGAACATCTCTGATCCCTCAGGCGGCACTGCATCAAGAATCCTCATTCATCTATAAGCCAGATAACCACATGGGCTCAGGACTACTGCGACAAACCTGTTGTAAGAATGGGTTTTTAACTACAGCGGTTCGAACTGTAGTTTTGCCGAATGACTAAAAAGTTTATCAGTATGATGGTGAAAACTGTACATTTCTAGTCAAACCATCCTTCTGCAATCTTATACCAAAAACGGAAATAAGGGCAGTATTAATAGCTACAAATGTGGGAGAGCGTTGCTGTTATGTGATTGTATTGTATTGCAATATGGAACAATTAAATGTTGATGTTAAATCAAAAGTGATTCACAAATACTTGAAAATGAATTGATTTAATGATAATAATTCTCTATGGTTACAACTGAATTAATTACAAAATAACTGTATAAAAGATTAAACATGAAATGATAAAAACATATGACATAAATTGTACCCAGCTTAAATGTAAAATAAAGTTACCTGAGAGACAGAGAGAGACAGGGGGAGGGAGAGAGAGACAAAGAGCAGTAAGTAGGCCTCAAAGAGAGCCTGATAGCAGTCAGAGAAGATAGCCTGCAGAGCAGGAAAAAGAGCAGACCAGGAAAAGACCAGACCAGGAAAAGAGAGACCAAGAAAAAGGGCAGAGCAAAGTTTTTCAGCTATTTTGTATCTTTCTTGACCATGTGACCAAATGCTGAGACATACAAACTGACCAATCAACATGTGACCACATCGTAAAACCCCCAAAGTCCACACACCAGGCCCTGATCTTATCAGTATCTGCCTTTGGAATCTGTAAGGACCTTTTTGGTGAAAAAGACATGTTTTGCCATATAAACAAATACATATGATAATTTTCATCCCTACACTGTCAAGAACCAAAATACATAGTTACATCCACAAATGCCAGTGAAAACTGTACTGTGCCAAAAGGAAACACTATGTTAACAGTGTTGTTACAACCCTTTTGACGTTATTCTTGGGTAAAAGGGATAACATTTAAGGTGTGGCAGTTTTACCATGTGCTGGTGGAAGCAAAAAACATACACAACAAAAATGCCAACATTGAATTTACAGAAGTGAAAACCATACAAAATGCCCAAATGTATACAAAAATAAATATTTACAATAATGAACAAATATATATATATATATAATAATATACAAAAATATGACGCCAAACAAAAGAAAGAAATATAACAAAACTATTCTAGCTCAAGATTAACCTCTTACCTTGCTACAAAGCACAATTAAACAAAAGAAAAGAAGATTTCAGCACGGTGCACCTTATTCGTCCCTATTCTCAGCTATTGGATAAATAAAAACAAAAGATGGCGTTCACCTCTTTCCTGGTGTGTCTTACATCAAATTACCTATGTGTTTACAAGATGGAAGTCGTACAACATCTTCCCTGTCCACCTTAACTCTCTGAGTAAAGAGTGAACTTAACGAGCGGTAGCTCGGTATAAAGTTGGAAAGAGCTGGGCCATCAAAGAAACTAACAAAAACAACAAAATAAAAATGTACAAAAGGCACAGAAGTCTCAAAAATGGCTGCAAAAGAATTTTACCCAAATGAAAGTTAAACAAAATAGTCAAAAATCAATATCGTGTCAGCAAAAAGATACAAAAACGGGATCAAAGAAAAAGTAAACTCCCCTCCGCTCTTCCTGGCATCCTTTATATTGCCACGCCACGTTGCCCAATTATGACAGACTGGTCTACTGACCAATCAGCTGTTGGAGTAGGCGGACCTAACGAAAACAGGCAAAGAAGAGGGAGAAAGCAAGAATGGGTGGAAAATACAAACAATATACGTCTATAGACATAACAGTGTCCAGAAGCGCACAGTGGAAACGTGTACTGTGGCCAGATGAATCAGAATTTCGAGTATTTTTGGGAAAAATTGACACTGTGTGCTCCAGCACACCGGTACTTGACTAGCCTGCCTGCAGTCCTGACCTGTCTCCAATAGAGAATGTGTGGCTTGAATTGAATTGTTGTATTATTTTGAAGCGCAAAATGAGACAACACAGACCCCGTACTGTTGCCCACCTTAATGATGATGATGGCACCTATGATGAAAATCATCTTTTTAAGCTGTTTGGACAGAACTGTGTGTAGGTATATTGTGTCCACAGTCATACTGGACTTATATAAACACAATACGTTTCTTTTTTTAATTTCCTGATGTTAAAATAGGATCCAAATCACTGCAATTCAGAGGCCCACCGCAACGTGACGTAGGAGTGTGGTTTTCCCCGCCCACCAAATTGATTGACAGCCGCATATTAACATGTCTCCATAGTAACGTATATAATCATATCCACAAGACAAGACATGCGCAAAGCAACTGGGAATAAAAGATCTGTTTAGCTCTCTGTAATCATCTGCACCTCTAGAATGAGTTTAAAACGTTTCTGAAACAGTGCATGTTTGTAATAAAGACAGTAAAATCGCTGTAATTCATCACCACAGCCGCATGTCAGTACAATTATAAAAGAAGACGCTTCAATCCCGGTTTGTGGACATTAAATCAGGTTTATTTTGTACATTAACATAACGGATATCCATACAGCAGTATATATTAACGTGTATCCTGTCACATTTGCCGTGCAAAAACAGTGCAAAGTGAAACGTGTGTGTGTACTTGCACGAACTTTGTAATGACATTGTGTATTACTCATTGTTCCAGAAAGGTTTTTAATTAACTCCACAACAAATACATCAAATAACCATAAATCTTACTGTAGTGTTTCTCATTCTTGTCTGTCACTGTGCTGTTTATCTGACATGAGACACTGCAGGAAATGGAGACACATAATAGCAATAGAGAGAGATCTTTATGACTCTGACAGGCAGGTGGGAACGGTGGGCGGGGAGAACCAGCTCATTTGCATTAAAGGTACAGGCAACAAAAACAGCTACAATGTGCTCAAAGTTGAAAAAAACCATGTTCAGAAAGGTGTTTTGAGCTGAAATTTTACAGACACATTCTAGAGACACAAAAGTCTTAACCGCTAAAAAGCGACAAAATTGGTGCCCTTTAGGACTTGTTTGCAGGAAGAATGGGACAAAATTACACCTGAAACACTTCATCACTTAGTGTCTTCAGTCCCTAACCATCTTTTAAGTGCTGTGAAAAGGAACGGCAACATTACAAAGTGGTAAATGCTTTACTGATACAACTTTTTTTTTATGTGTTGCAAGAACCAAAATTGGAATAAGTGTTTATTATGAAAAAAAACAAAAACAATAAAAATCACGAGGAACACATTAAATAATGTTTGTTGTATTGTCAGCAATTAAATACAAGTCAAAGTAAATTTAGAAATCACTACTTTTTTTATTTGCGTTTTTCATACTGTCCCAACTTTATCTGATTTGGGGTTGTAATAGAAAACTATTGCATGCATCGCATGCATAAATCACACCATGGGCATGACATTAAAATGCCTACTGGTTTAAAAAAGCCTAGATTAAAATAACCTTTTTAGTTATAAACTGTGAACAGATTAAATACAGTAATGGAGAAAAGAGCACTCTTTTATTAGCTGTCAGCACCCACTCTTTTTTCTCATTGTGCCTTTGCCGTGGGCAGTGTAAAGAAAGACATTGGATGTGGGTCACGTTTTAAAAAATAATGTAAGCGGGTTGTCAAAGAAAAATCGGAATTGACCATCAATATCTGCAGTGTAAATGCAGCCTAAGAGTGCTGATCTGAAAATCAGTGTGGCAACATATTGCAGTTATACCATGTATAAGTAAACAGTGACACAAATGAAGTACGATTGATCAAACTGTAAATGCCTCATTCATTTTATGTTTTTGAATTGTAATTACCTGATTTTGTGAAGTGTTTCCTAAGGTTTACCAAATAATTATAGAACACAATTGTATTTTTATATTGTACCATTGATTTTGTTCATTTTTGTTGTAAATGAAATATTTTTGTAAAAAATAAATAATAATTTGCTTTTTGACATAAATAGACATTAAAGTCTCTTTCTTTGCAATACATGATAATAACAGTGTTATTGTTGTTGATAAAGGTTCAGTACACTCTCAGAAATTGTCTTTTGTGTTATGGCTATTTGAACACATCTTGTGCATTTTTTATAGACTTTTGGTAAAATAAAAAAAAGGGAATAAGTAGGAAAAAACACAGTGTGACCAACACAATGTGTTAATTAACTATCATCCAATCAGCTTGCTGCTCATATCACTCTGAAACTTTAAGCATGTTGGTGCATTTTGTCCATTGGTGGAGAACTTGAATGCTTATAGTAGCTACATCTCAGGTATTTGGAGTTATTCTTTTTATTATTATTATAACTCTCAAAATGTATTCTGCTATAGTGAATTATTTAGACAGACAATGTGCAATTAGGTAGCGCCCATGACACAAGAGCAGTCTTGAACTTGACGGCAGCTGTCGGACCGTGCATGTCCGTTGGTGCTTCACAAACAGGATTTATTTCACTATTTGTTGCTTTCCACAGGTTTCACATTAAAAACTAACCAGACACATAAAGACCAGCACTCATGTATTGTTCCTGTTTTAAAAACAGCAAATCAATTTGAATGAAGAAAAAGTGATTAATATTTAGAAGCTCAACAGATTATCATTAGCAATAGTATAAGTAGCCTTATGAAAGTATCATTCATTCATTCATTCATTTTCCTTCGGCTTAGTCCCTTATTTATCAGGGGTCGCCACAGCGGCCAACTATTCCAGCATATGTTTTATGCAGCGGATGCCCTTCCAGCTATAACCCAGTACTGGGAAACACCCATACACTTTCACATTAACACATGCACTCATACAGTTCAGCCAATTCAATTCCCCTATAGCGCATGTCTTTGGACTTTGGGGGAAACCGGAGCATCCGGAGGAAACCCACACCAACACGGGGAGAACATACAAACTCCACACAGAAATGCCAACTGGCCCAGCCGGGACTCGAACCAGCGGCCTTCTTGCTGTGAGGCCACAGTGCTAACCACTGAGCCACCGTGCCACTATAGTGATAGTATCATTGTTCTTTTTGATTTTGATGTCAAACATAAAAAAAACTATAATAATTTAAGCAATAATAAAAATAGATAAATGTTGCCACTGTCATCTTTCCCGTTCTTATCCACTTCCTAGTGTGGATTAGAATCTACAAAGAAATTTTCATGATGATTTTTGATCAGTATCACAATCAATGCAAACAGTAGAATTGGTGGTTCATCTGGATGTTGTGAATCACAAACAAGAACTCAACAGTGAAAATATCTTTTTCAGTTTGTTTTTGTGGCTTTTGTTTTGTTGTTTTTCCCTCTGGCTAGATATTCGTTTTTCATTTTGTCTTTAAGATATGAGATTGTTTAAAAATGTCTTCATTATAATTATTCATATACCGTAAGTGCTGCATTCTTATTTTCATATATACGTATTAAAAGTAGGGCAGCACGGTGGCTCAGTGGTTAGCACTGTGTCCTCACAGCAAGAAGGTCGCTGGTTCGAGTACCGGCTGGGTCAGTTGGCATTTCTGTGTGGAGTTTGCATGTTCTCCCCGTGTTGGCGTGTGTTTCCTCCGAGTGATCCGGTTTCCCCCACAGTCCAAACACATGCGCTATAGGTAAATTGATGAACTAAATTGTCCGTTGTGTATGAGTGTGCGTGAATGAGAGAGTGTATGGGTGTTTCCCAGTACTGGGTTGCATTCATTCTGCTGTGGCGACCCCTGATAAGGGACTAAGCCAAAGGAAAATGAATGAATGAATGTATTAAAAGTAGCTTTTGTATTGCATTATTCTTGTTAAGGTGGTAAAAAATAATGCACATTTATGACATAAACTGCATGATTTATGACACATTATTATATTAAATAATTTATCACACTGTCTGTTTTATGAATAACACACTGGTTGAGTTAAAAAAAAATTAACTAGACACAGAGGTATGTTTTTAACACATCTGTTTTAAGAGTGTAGGAGATCTGGTAAAATGCTAACTTTAGCCTGATAGCATTGAAAATGCATGTCCCTCAATTCATGCAAAATGCCGTCTGAAGACAGGCCTTCTGAAGTCATGAACACACACAGAATAGACAAGCATAGACAACATTATAACACTGCATCATAAGTCATTCACCAATTAGAAAACTAGTACTTTTTCCAATGTGAGTGTAAAGGTTGACACAAGCCTCCGCGGTATCCAAATTATACTAAATACTGCCAGTTTCTCCATACCTAGGCCTGATTTTTTTTGTCCTATACCTTACCCAGAATATAAAAATACATATAAATACATTTAGATCATTTACTTTAATAATTACTATTGGAATGTGAAGAGACTTTCAACCAGCACAACAAAATGTTTCTAAAGACAATCCCCTACTGCATCTTTATTAAATGATGCACAAAATTGTTCTTATTTAGTTAAATGCATTCACCAACATTAACTAACGGAACATTATATTTATATACATTAACCTATATTTCTAATTATAACTACAGTAAGATCAAATTAAATTTTGGGTCACTATGTATTTTTATGTACAATTTAAAGTTAATTAATAAAACATCAACTAAGACTTTTAGATCAATAAACTACTAATTTGTTGCTCATTAATAGTTATAAAGGTAGTAGTTTGGTTTAGATATTGGGTAGGATTAGAGATATAGAATACGATCATGCAGAATATCTGCTTTAATTACTGATAAACAGACAATATCTTAATAATATGCAGGTAATAAGGCAGTAGTTAATAGTGAAAATTGTTTTTCTAGCTAAAAACATTACCAAATATTGTAATATAAAATAATAGTTACTGATTAACAATTGCCTCGAAATATAAGCGAGCCTGGTGGCTGTGAAATCAAGCAGCATATTTTCTCTTTACAGCAGCTGTGTGTTTTAAATCTTTATAAACGGCTGAGTAAGAGCTGAATCTGACTTGACGTTCTGAACTTGGCCAAGAGTTTCACTATTTCTCAATCAGACTTATGTAAAATATCTGTTGATCTTTGTTGCTGTGTTGTAAATGTAAACTCAGAGAGCAATGCTGTCAGAAAAGAAGGAAGTTTATTCTGGTTTGCGTGAGAAGACGAAGCTCAGCTCTTCTGAAGGGGTTTTCTCTGGTTTTCTCTGATGTGTTCACGGAACTGGAGGTGGTTGTTTTTCTCTGTACATTATAGTTCTTATAGAACAGTAAAGTGAGGCAATGTTCACGAGGAAACAGACAATGCACGCAATGTTTAAAAAAAAACTCATTTAGATCAGCATGACTAGAATAAGACCAATTTTTTTGCCAATTAACTTGGCTTTTATTTCAAATGTTCTGTGTGTGTGTGTGTGTTTATTTATTTATATATTACACAAAAGTAACCAGAGAAAACACAAAATGCAGTTTTGAACTAATGATTTCATTTATTAAGTAAAATCTTTTTAAACCTGCCTGGCCCTATACGTGAAAAAGTAATTGCCCTCTAAATCTAATAACTGGTTGGGCCATCCTGCATTCATGCATTTTCAATAACTTGCAAGAGTCTGTTAAAGCGCTGTGGAGGAGTTTTGGCCCACTCATCTTTGCAGAATTGTTGTAATTCAGCCACATTGGAGGGTTTTTGCGCATGAATAGACTTTTTAAGGTCCTGCCACAGCATCTCAATTGGATTCAAGTCAGGACTTTGACGAGGCCACTCCAAGGTCTTCATTTTGTTTTTCTTCAGTCATTCAGAATCAGAATCAGAAAGAGCTTTATTGCCAGGTATGTTCACACATACGAGGAATTTGTTTTGGTGACAGAGCTTCTACAGTGCAGCAGAATTACAGAGACAGGACAAAAAACAGATAATAAATATATTTTAAAAATCAAAGTAATAGTGAATGCAAATATACAAATTGACAAGTGTATGTACAGGAATATTACTATATACAACGTTATATGGCAGCTGTTATGTGCAAATTAGCATGTAAAATATGTTGTTAAATAAGTGTTTATGTGTATAAAAGTGTATAGCAAGTAGTGATGTTTGTTCCATAATTCAGAAGTGGACTTGCTGGTGCCCTGCATTGTCCTGCTGCAGAACCCAAGTTCATTTCAGCTAGAGGTCAACCACCACCACATTTTACTGTTGGTATGATGTTCTTTTTCTGATATATAATATTTGTAAAGGAGCTGCTGACATTGACATTTATTTGTCAAAAAAAACAACAACTGAAAAATGAGTTCTGTGTAATAACAATGGAATGACACAAGGAGAACGTATTTAACATGCTGAAATGTATTTAATACTTTATATAAAGGCTTTTTTGGTGACGGCAGCTTAAAGACGCCTCTCATATGGAGAATGAAGTCACATGCATTGCTCAGGTGTGAGTTTCTCACAGACTTCAACAGAGTGTAAACATCTTGAAGAACTACTGAGAGATTTCAGCTGCTGTCTGGGCTTTCACTGCCTTTCTACACCTCCCTTTCTTCATGTGTTCAATTCTTTTCCTGTGTCATTTCATTTTATTACACAGAACCTCATTTGTAATCTAATTATTAGATTTGTTTTCTTTGCATATATGGATTTCTTTGGTTGTTACCAACATCTGCGGAAAATTTAAAGTCAACGGCACCTTCAGAAATATGTTTTCTGAGAAATATGGTGACGTGTTGAATACTTATTTCCTCACTGTATATGTGTGTGTGTATACAGTGCCTATAGAAAATCATCATACCCCTTTGAAATAATTACTTTATTTATAAATAAAGTATAAAATAAAATAAAAATAACTTTTCCAGCCTTTGAAGTGTTTTTGTATCCTTCTCCTAATCTTTGCCTTTCTTTATCCCGAAGGTCTTTTGAAAGCAGGGTGTAATGTGAAAATGTGCACTCATAAACAAATCTTTAATAAATATAATAAATCGTATATTATAATAATAAAAGTGTGCAGAAGAAACACCACAAATACACCAAAAGAGAAGAAGGAGAAGAACTTCATCTTTCTAGGAGGGGATCAGCAGGAAAGAAAGAAATTAGTGTATTTATTACATTTTGCTTTGAATTTAACTCTGTAACAGTGAGGTTGAAGCCCTGAACATAAAGAGGCGTCAGGACCATTTCACAAACTATCCTGCGAGACACAAAACAGGAAGAGGCCACTGTGATATGTGACTTTCTTTTGCATGCAAAAGTGGTATGCAAAAAAAAAAAAAAGACTGCCTATATATTCTACGTTACCCACAACTTGACTTATGTCCAAATAAGGCATTCATGCTAGAAATGTTCAGAAGAGTATATATAGCGAAGCTGAACACTTACTCTAATCGAGCCCTAAGAAGCTGAACCTGCCTGTAGCTGTACAGATACCGCCCAGGGTTGCTGAATAGCTGACTACACTCTTAATTGAAAGGTGAGAACTAATTATTTTAATGTACAATGGATCTTTATGGATTGTGGAGATGTAGAAGATTATTCACCCTTATGTGAAATTGTCATAATTGTTTCCAATGTCCCTATGCTGTTTAACAGTGAGAAGATTGTTTGAAGAACACATTTTTAAAAACAATAGTTTTAATAACTAATTTCTAATAACTAATTCCTTTCGTCTTTGCCATGATGTCAGTACATACTATATATAATTTAATGTTTCAAGATACTGTATTCAGCTTAAAGTGCAATTTAACAGCTTAACTAGGTTAATTAGGCAAGTCATTGGATGATAGTGGTTAGTTCTTCAGACAATCCAAAACAATCATTCTTTAAGGGGGATAATAATATTGACCTTACAAATTGTTTTTAAAAATTAAAAATGTTTTATTCCAGCCAAACTAAAAAAATAAGACTTTCTCCAGAAAAAAACATAACAGGAAATACTGTGGAAAATGTCCTTGCTCCATTTAACAGCACTTGGGAAATATTTAAAAAAAAAAAAGAACAAACATTTCATATGTAAAAGAGAGTGTTAGCTATTAGGAGTGCTGAGAAATGAGCAATGAGTACGTATTACAATTAGTAAGTTGGTTAAACAGAACAATTACATTTTACACTATATTCACAATGAAAATGTACTTTAAAATAATATTTCCCAATTTTATGGTTTTTACTGTTTTTGTTCAAATTAATGAACCCTGTGATGAGCAGAGAAAACTTAGTCAAAAAAATCTAACATATAACCCAAATTCTTGAGCTTTGCTTGAGATTTAATGATTTAAAAAAATGTTTTGGGTTGCCATATTAGGTCTAATAATAATATAACTCTAGTACTCAACAAATACAGGGAAATACAGCATTTCTATATTCTGCAGTTGTGATTAAGTAAAACACGCTTTCAGCACTGTACACTCTAAAATATGCTGGTTGTTGTAACCCAATGTTGGGTCAAACATGGACAAACCCAACTGTTAACTGGTAAGAGTGTCATTTGAAATTAATTGAAAAATATTAACCCATGTGTTTGTGTTTGCAGGTGAGCAAAAGCTGGTGTAAAATCAGCACAGCAGACGTGTGTGTTCATCTGACCTTCAGTCTGTTCATGTGAGTCCATCTTTAACTCACTTCTCAATCAGTTACCATCCTGAATGAAGGAGAATTTTCATGTTTCATAAGAAGTTTCAAAAATGCTTTACTTACTTAGCTTTTTTGTCTTGTTTCTAGTCCAAATATCTACAAATTCTTAAATCAAGAAGCATTTTCTGTACATGCAAAAAATAATATTACAATAACCGCACACTATGAATAATTTATTAAGCATTAGCAAATAGTTAATTCGGTATTTGTTAAGCATTAACTCTACTTTAATATACGTTAGTAAGCGGTTTATTATCACAGCTACAAATGCTGTATTCTTGACTTATAAGCACATGTATAATGTGTTTAATGATACTCTGTTAATGATTCATTTTTCATTACTAAATTAAGTATTGCATTATTTACAAACAATTTGTATTTAAGAGTAGTTGATGTTTTATTTAAGATCATTCAGAATGAGTTAGTAAATGAATAATAAACTATTCAAATGAACATTTATATATCTTATTATTCAGGAACAATAGTTATTCTGTATGTTAATAAATGCTTTATTAACTCTCAACTTCATCCAGTTTTGTGACCTAATCTAAAGGGAGGAGTGCTTATGCTTTATAAATCTCTTATATATGACAATTAAAGGCTCGGTATAAAATACAATTAAATATTTGCAATCTTACCTAAAAATACAATTACTGCACATCTTAATGGTGCTGTATGTAAGTTTTTGACTCTTCTAATGCACAAAAACACCACAATATGTTTGCAGATATTTCAGAAATATGCTGAGTGAACATTCTTGTTTATCTGAAAAACAATGCTGAAGTCAGATATTCTGCTTTGAAAATGTGCGTTACATGCCAGAATGGCTGTCTTTGTTTTGGAACCTTTAACCCGCCCAATGCCGGTTTAGCTAATTCAATGTCGTCAATCCTGCAACCTGCACTTGCGTGGAGTCGTCAGAGGAGGGGCTGAGTGAAAATGTGTTTTGAACCAGGAGTGCAATACCTAGTTCAACCACTGTGTGTCAAACTTACATACTGCACCTTTAAACATTGCTGAATAACATTGAAATGTTTATCATATTATATTGTTAAATTAATATATTGTTGTTGTTTTATTCAATTATGTTGTATTTTGAGACTCCTGTTATTCAGTAATGTTTAATTGTCATTTTTAAGGGATTTATAAAGCATAAAGAGTCCTCGCTTTAGATTAGGTCACAAAACTGGATGAAGTTGAGAGTTAATAAAGGATTTATCAACATACAAAGTAACTATTAATATATGCCTGAATAATAAGATATATAAATGTTCATTTGAATAGTTTATTAATCATTTACGAACTCATTCTGAATTATCTTAAACACACGCTATTCTTAAATAACTGGTTTGTAAATAATGCGATACTTAATTTAGTGATGAGAAATGAATCATTAACAGAGTATGAAAACACAATCATTAAGCACATTATACATGTGCTTATAAGTCAAGATTACAGCATTTGTAGCTGTATTTACAAATAGTTTACTATTAATGTACAGTTCATGCTTAACAAATACTGAATTATCTATTTGCTAATGCTTAATATATTATTCATAGTGTGTAATTATTATAAAGTGTTAACCAAGATTATTTTACTTACCCTGTTGGCAGATTATTTAGCTTGTTTTATGGAAAAACTCACTTCATTTTGACTTATTATTTCTGAAAACAACATAATATGTTTTGCTTGTCTAGAAAATGCTTCTGATTTAGGAATTTGTAGATATTTGGACTAGAAACAAGACGATCAAAGTAAGAAAATATTTTTTTTTTGCAGTGTTGACACATAATGTTGTTTTTTCTGGCCTTGTGCACATTGTTTTAGTCTGATCAGAGGAGGAGATCCTTGAAGAAGAGAAGTGAAACTAAATCACACAAGAGCTCTTTGTGTCCAGATTAAATCAAGATGGCATCTGAAGACCATATCGACTCTGAGGACCTTTTACATTACGTTGAGAGTTTGCTATTGCATTTTGACAGGTTTCAGTGGTTAGAAGTTAAAAATGAGATTTAAGAGATATGTTGCATTGAAAGCAAGCATTTATGGTCAGATATTGAAATTAAACGAGCTTGGGAAAAAACAGAGAAAATCACAGATGAACCCAAAAGGAAACAATGGGCTAGTGCGATAGCATTTGAGATGATGGAAAGGTTGTATCATTATGTAG
The DNA here is from genome assembly GCA_903798115.1 of Danio jaintianensis. Taxonomy (NCBI): domain Eukaryota; kingdom Metazoa; phylum Chordata; class Actinopteri; order Cypriniformes; family Danionidae; genus Danio; species Danio jaintianensis. The sequence continues at coordinate 6,707,658 of CAIGQV010019355.1, forward strand.
ATGAAACAGACGATTCTGAACTTGAGATGTCGAGATCTGCTATGACGGAGATTACAGGTTGTGACTTTGTAAGTTCTCCCACAGTCGGCCTAAACATCCCACTCTCAGAACTGTTTGGTAGGGAAGCCACCTCTGAACAAATGCTAACAGTCCCATCCGCTTATAAATTAATTGATGGATGGCCTTCAATAAACAAAAAAGGCCTAAGGAAAAGAAAAAGCTATGTCATGTCATACAACGAAAACACCAAGAATGCTAATTGGGTGTATGAGATACTGAGCAAGCAGACTTTAGCTAAGAAAAAAAATGTAAGTAGTCAAGTTGCAAATAAATTCATGAATCCCAAAGGCTACGATCGAGGTCATCTGGCTGCAGCGGCCAATCACAGGTGGTGTCAGGAATCCTATTATGAGACTTGCATGTTCAGCAACCTGTCACCACAGCTGTCTATGTTAAATCAAAAATACTGGGCATCTTTAGAGAAAATGTGCCGTGATGAAGTAGAAGATAGCAAGATCCATAACATCCATGTGTACACTGGACCAATAATACTAAACAAAGGTTTAGTCTCTGACCAAAAAGCAGTGCCAGATTTCTTCTTTAAAGTAATTTTTGAGGAAAATAAAAATGGGACAGTATCAGAGCCAAAGTGCTATCTGATTCCCAATGATGAAATGAAATTAAGAAATAGACCTAAAAATGAGAAAATTAAGGATTTTCTGAAGCGGTGCTTGGTTGACATTGCAGAAATTGAGAGCTGCGCTAAGCTGAAGTTTTGTGTATATGACATTCAGCAGTACAGAGATGAGATCAGCAGTGAAACATGGACAGGAGAAGATGGAGAAGGAAAATTGCGAAATATTGACATTAAAGTCAGAATAACTATCCCACTATAATAAGGACCATATGATGATAATAATGATCCAACAGTGAAGTAAATCACTGTGTGATTTGTTGACTCTGAAGAAGAGTTTTTGGTTTGATCTTGGACGATCTGATCATCTGTAGCTGAACAGAGAGAGAGAGAGAGTATTTGAGTGAGTCTGCAGAGAATTCAGTAGTGGTTAATAACTGAGAAAGAATATTCAATTAAATAATTAACAGTTTTAGTAGAAATTTTTTGAGGGACAGAATGTTTCTCATATATCTAGACTAAAGTGCATGTGTGTTATAATTAAAGAGAAAAAGTCTAGACAGTCGTCTGCATTTATTCAATTACATTTATTCACATTTAATCATTTAGTCTACATTTATTCATTTTATGTTTATTCATTTACATTTATTCATTTAGGTTTATTCACTTAACCTAGTTCATGTACATTTTTTCGTGTTTATTAATTTACATTTATTCACTTCATTTACATTTATTCATGTTTATTAATTTATATTTATTCATTTAAGATTATTCAATTATGCTAATTCATTTACATTAATTTACTTCAATCATTTAAATGTATTCGTGTTTAAAAATGTTACATTTTTTTTATTTACATTTATTCGTGTTTATTAATTTACGTTTATTATTATTGTTTATTCATGTATGCTTATTCATTTTACTTTTATTTGTGTTCATTAATTAACATTTATTAATTTACGCTTATTTGCATTTATTCAAAATTAATAATTTGTTTATTCGTTTACATTTATTCATCTTTATCAATTAACATCTAATGACTTATGCTTATTCATTTACATTTATTCATGTTTAATTCATTTACATTTATTCATTTACATTTATTCAGAATTATTAATTTGTGTTTATTTAAGTTTATTTTTTATTTTTCTCTGTAACAAAGGAAAGATTCAATGCCATTTAGAGAATAGTGATCATGCCATGAAATATGAAATGTGTGTATGTATCATATCCTATCCTCTATTCTGCTCTGCCTGATTTATTGACTATATTGTCTGACAAAAAATGAAATATTGTTCTCTGACTTTTTATTATCTTTACAACATCCTTGTTAAGCAGCTTTGACAGAAATAAAGGTGATTTGACTAAATAAACTCTTCTTTCTTGTATTTCTTTGTTGTTGTTTTTTGCGAGAATGACTTTAAATGGAGATCCTGTGATTAAAGCTCATTTAAATGTTTTATTGAGATTATCAGATACACAGAGGAGAGAGAGAGAGAGAGAGAGAGAGAGAGAGAGAGAGAGAGAGAGAGATTCATGCCGTTCAGAAATGCTTTGCAGGATCTCATAAAAACCTCACTGCTTGCTTTTATTTTCTCATTCACAGCAACAGACAGAACAATAATGTTGTCTATTTTACACTATGACGGACAATCTAGTGTTCATGGCACCGAGTTATTTTACTCATTGATCAACACTTTATTCCTTTTGCTCCTTGTTAAACGTTTGCTATTGTATTATTGAATATTTCCTCTTCCTGTCATTTTGTAATAATGCTTTGGCAATATTATAAACACAATCACAACATTTTAAGCACATTAAAACTGTTCTGGTTAAAAATACATTTGATTGAATGCAGTGAGGAAAAGCCAAAGACAATGATGATTTTTCTTCTATCTAGAACAAACATCTCTCAGTAAAATTGTTTAATTATGCTGTTTTCACCTCTGATCATAATGGAAAATACATTTGGGTTGATTACATTTCCTTGCGATGTCCCGTTTTCCACTTTATATATTGATTTGAGAAGACTGACACTATGTTTGCTTGTATAATTCCCTTTAAGACATCCTAGATCCAAGTGAACATTTTCTCCAACTCAGACTTAATGTAATTTTCAATGAAATGCAATTAAATTAATCACACACAGTCACACCTACATCATAGGCCTTCGCCTTGTGAAATAAAAAAAAATATGTCATTACTGCCTCCTTGTTAACTTCTACTTCCTCTATTGTATTACCTCTTTCCTAAATCCACCTGGGCAATTATCCATCATATAGCGGAAGTTATGAACGTGCCTCTTTATTATGTAATAAATCTGCCCATGTAATAAATACCCCTACTACTACTACATCACTTCCCGTTTAGCTCCGACTATCGAGAGTGTGACACAAAGGGAAACTACTGCTGCATCTCAATTTGCATACTATCAGTCCTAAATTGTATTCGAAAATATAATAGTGTGTCCCAACCCGTAGTATGTTATGGTGAAAATAGTATGCCAAAGGTTTGCGGGTGGTCGACTATTTCTTGTAGAAATTCGAAGTGTAGAAGCGTGAACTCGGCTAAAAAGTGTAAACAAACTACAAACATGGCGGACGCGCGAGACCAACCGTCAGGTAGGGTAAAGTTGTTTGAATGACTGTTAATGAATATCTAGCCAACTGGGAAATATTTAAATCACGTTTTCTGTGTTATATTTCATCTGTAACAACAATGTGAACTTCTATAAAGAGGTGTTTGGACATTAACTTCTGAATGCATGATTATCCGAACACCTGAGGAGATTTCTCTGCATGAAAGACTCGTGACTGGCAGATTATCCTGCTGCTGAATCTACAACAAGGTAGGAAATTAAATATGAAAGAAATGCGGATGATGTGTCGAGATGATTGACAGGTCTCGTAAGCTACATAATTGCGCTGAAGTTTGTCCCAAAGTTTGCAAGTATCTACGTTTTCTTCACAAAAAAGTGCATAGTTTTAGGATGCAGTAGTTGGGACGCAGCGTTAGTCTGGGACCGCAGAATCATGATCAGTCGATCTCAGTCGGTGGTTTCAGTTTCTGAACTGCAGAGAAATCCTGTTCTGGAGGCAGACATCACTAAACTGGGTTTCAGCTCTCCTGCTGCCCGTAAAACTGGAACCACCATCTGTGGGATTGTTTATAAGATGGAGATTTGATAAAGAGGATTGGGATAATTAAAGTATCTTAATAGTTCACCAAAAACGAAAATAAGTTTCTGTCATTGTTTAACCAACGCACATCTCGTTTTTTCATCAATAATGTTGACAGTAAAATCATCTGCTGCTACTTGGTGTTTCACATGCTCCAACAAGAGAGAACACGAACACACACACACACACACACACACACACACACACACACACACACACACACACACACAACAAAGTGAGTAAGGAAACAAACATACTAGGGCTGCACAACATATAATTTCAGCACCAATAGCGTATATTATAAAGGTCCACTAGAGGTCACTGTATGCATTTCATTCTCAGTCAGTTCAGGTTAATGGCTTTGAGGAGAAACTCCAGAACCTGTATAGTCATACAACATTTCACTCATCACAACACTCTTAGCAGCTCAGTGACATATGTAAGTTAATGGTCACATTGTCATAAGATTTATCCTGGTTCCAATTTTCTGCACAAGCAATTTAAATGTGACAGGGCAGGTTGTGCTTTTTGTGCTTTTACTGATGACTCTTTAGAGCACTTATATTTTACCTGCTCCATTTTATTTCATGGTTTCAGCATCGATATCACAATGTGCACACCCGCAATAGTCACATCGCAGGACGTGCAATGTTGAGTTGGGATTATAATGAACTAAAAATCACAGATCAGTACACATGATTTGTTGAGTCATTTTGAATTTCAACCATAATCTATTAGTGTGATGTTTTTTTACTCAGATGTGTTTTAGGCACGTGACTGTAAGGCAAATTTAAAGCATTTGAGAACAAGTAATTATAAAGTTTGCCTGCCAAATATTAATTGAGCTAATTATTTATCAAATGAAGACTTTACAGTGGTACTTTAGATTTGATAATTGAATTTCTTTACCTCAATAATGTAATAGTCCACCAAAAACCATGAAGCACTGTTTATTTCGTTTTTATCTGCGCTTTAATTTTTTTAAATGACATTTTTCATATATATTTTTTGGATATTTTATGCAGATGCACTCCCCTACAGAATCAATCAATGTAAAATTGGGAATTCTTTCCAAACAGTTGCTTAAGTATTCATATCGCAGAAATACAAAATATGGCAATGTCAGTTTTTTCCAATATTGTGCAGCCCTAGTTCAACATCAGACATTGTGAATATTGATCTACTTGCTAAATATCATAGATATTGTTGTAAGTGGAGAGACTCCCGCCTGCTTTGGACATCTCAGAAACGGATTTAAACTATTTTACTCCTCACTGAGATTACTTTAACATTATTAGAGATTTGTATTTTATATTTAATAATAAAAGCAAAGTTATTGCAAGTCCTGTAATCCAGATGATGTGCACTAAGGCTGTTAGTTTTATGTTGTTTTGTCTCATGTTTACATTTGTGTACCGTTTAGCCATGTGTCCATCACTAAAGCAAGAAGCAACATGCTATAGCGCCCCTTGGTGAGCGGAGTGAATAGTCAACTATTGATAGCAGCACAATGACCACTGCTCAGCTCGATGAGAAAGCGAGGTTTGCACTGGAGATATCTTTACTGCTCTATTCATTTAACCTAACCAATGTAATGCTGAGAACATCACTGTGCCTCTCTCGATCTGTTCTCTTGCTCATTCACTCTCGTCGCCATGATTTGTGGGGTATTTTATCTAATTTGCAGGCATCACTGAGCCACTATGTGCGAGACTAGCGGAGCTTCTGGGAGAGGTCATAAGGTTGGACAATACACAGGGGCAATCGCTCTGCTCACCTCACAGCAGCTCAAAACACTGGATATACAATAGCTGTGACAAAGAGACCATCACTCACTCACGCGAAAAAATAAACTGTATAAACAGAGGTCGCACCACATGTATATATTTTATTTAGCTGTTGTGCGCATCGATCGCTCATGGCCCCACGCATCATTTATCTCCTCACATGTTGTAGGGCTGCTGATGTATAATATAAGGGAGTGCACATGCATCTTCCTCTGCTTGTAAACTCATAAACAAACATTTACGATCGGTTCATGAGATCGGCCAGGTTGGTGAGTACCACTTGAGTCATGAAATGTGATTATATATCAGCCGATACCGATCTCCAGCCGATCGATCAGAGCATCCCTAATGCAAACATCTAAATGAAGTTGTTAATTGAGTAAATTATTGTTTGTTTTACTTTACATAGCTCTAAAGGTTGTTTATTGTTCACTGTATACAAATATATGATGATGGACTGTATGGTGTAAGAATTTATTGTATATTTGCTTTGTGCCAATTTGTGTGTTTAATTCTAGTTCTCACAGTGTTTATGCTGGTTTTAGCTGGTTAACCAGCCTGGTTTTAGAGGGGTTTTATCCATTTTCAGCCTGGTCCTATCTGGTCAGGCTGGGAAATGAGCAACTAAAACGGACAAACGAACCTAGAACCAGTCTGATTTAAGCTGGACATAGCTGCTTTTGGGTTTTTCAGCCTAGGCCGGTTTCAGCAGGGAAAACAGATTACACCCGTGAGAGACTCTCTGCCTCATTTAAAGGCTGCTACACATATATTGATACCATTTTTAGATTTCACCATCACATTTATATATATATGCTTGTCTGTATTTCCAGCACAGTGAAAAGAGGTTTGTCTTTTTGTAAACTTGCTGTTATGAATCCGGTAAGAGCTGAGCCGATGCTTCAGTCTGTATTTCAGGAAGAGCTGATTCTGTTGGTGACGTCCCGATCTTGGCCAAGAGTTTCAGAGAAATATTTCTCAATCAGACTCTAAGTAAACAGTTTTGAGGTAAATGGAAACTCAAAGCTATTAGAAAAGTAGAAAGTTAATTCTTGCTGATGTGAGAAGATGAAACTCAGCACTTTAGGTTTTATTTGCATGTTTACGGAATTGGAAGCGGTTGCTTTTTGTCTGGACAGGATGAACATAATTTATATATATAATTTTTATACATGTGTTTTTACATTATACAAAATACGGTCACAACCGAGTAAATGCAACAAAACTCTGACTAAATGTGCATTAAAAATAGCTTTTACACACATTACAAACGTTTTAACGGATAATTCAATTCAATTCAATTCATCTTTATTTCTATAGCGCTTTTA
>CAIGQV010019355.1:6719585-6748564 GCA_903798115.1 Danio jaintianensis
ACAGCGAGGCAACCGCAACAACAATGACGTCACTCGAGCATGCGCATTCTCACTCGAGCATGCGCATTCACACCCAGATCTCTATAAAATGATAATCTATAAAATGAAATTAGCTAACCATCATTAATTTTGTTCAGTCTTTTATGAACTGTTTCATTCTGTTGACGAATTTATTCAGATGAATGTGATGAAAATTAAATAATTTCATGACAGGATTTTAATTATATTTTAAGTATGAAATAAATCTACAGTAGCAACAGTATTGATTACAATAGCAAAACTATAAATGAAAAATTAAGGTATGATGTCATCATTTTTTGTGTGCAGTACACAGATGCCTCACATAGAGAGAAATATAATAATAATAATAATAATATATCTTTTAAAGTTTTTAACTTTTAAAATCGTCTATTTATATTTCATAACCGAGTCTCAGCGATTGCTGCTATTAGTTTAGGAGCATCAGTGTCGATACATGAGGAATCAGCAATTAAAGGGCACCTGTTTTACCCCTTTTTCAAGATTTAAGATAAGTCTTTTGTGTCTCCAGAATGTGTCTGTAAAGTTTCAGCTCAAAACACCCATCAGATTATTTATTATAACTTTCTGAACATGGAGATTTTCAACAGCACACTGTAGCTGTTTTTGTTGCCTGTACCTTTAATGCAAATGAGCTGGTTCTCCCCACCCACCGTTACCACGTGCCTGTCAGAGCCATAGAGATCTCTCACTAATGCTTTGATGCGTGTAGCCTTCACCTGCTGTGGCTCACATAGATAAACAGCACAGTGACAGACAAGAATGAAGCAGATCTCCCATTTATGAGAAATACTACAGTAAGAACTAATGTTGCACAATATACAGATACTAAAAAAGTATCGTGATACCCTGGCTCTCAAAACGATACGATTCCGCATTTTTTTTAGTACCGGTACTTTTAAGTGACAGCTGTAGTCGCGAGTGCTCGTCAATAGGGGGCAGTGTGGGGGCTTCTTCTACGGCAAACTTAGTGAGTGAGTGTGTGTGTGTGTGTTCAGCTGTTGAACTGAGGGTTGTCCTCTCACACACTTTCTCTATAGTGACAAAACAATGCAGTGAACCCTACAGCTTGTGGACAAAGCTGATTCACGAAGTGAAATTTGGAATTATTTTGTGCGTGTTGCTGACAGTCAGGGTGAGCCCACGATGAATAGCGCAAAGCCGCGTGCACTGTCACAGCCCGTGTGCAAAACACGTACAGGTGTACCCTGCTTGAAGCTTAGAGGAAGAATGTAAAATAAACTTAATCTCTGTGTGTACGGACGAAGTATCAGTCACACCCCCCAAACTTTACTCGAGTCGAGCGCGGTGACCGCAGGCCTGACGGTGGAGGATCGTGCTATGGAGCTGAAAGCAAAAATCAGCCTCAAGAATGACGGTCTGCTCTGCTGCGCGATTGAGTGAACTCTGAAATGACTCACATGTATGAATTGATCAATCATGTATGAATTGGTCAAACAGCGTTTATGTGCTAAATCAGTTGCTTTTCCACATGATAAACTTACTGGACTTCACCACTTCAACATTTGTGTCAGCTAAAAATGCATGTCGCATCATTCACCCCTATATTACTATATAAATATGTAATTATATATGAATATGACAGGATCACTGTGTCATGAACAGTGACGACCAAGCAACAGCTCCGGGTCGTTTGACAACCAAAATTTTGGTATCGTGCAACACTAGTAAGAACTTTACCAGCAGTTATTTGATGTATTTGTTATGGAGTTTATTCAAGCCTTTCTGCAATGATGAGTCACACAATATGCTATTACAAAGTTGGCAGTACACAGACACACATGTTTATCTTTGCACTGTTTTTGCACGGCAAATGTGACAGGATACACGTTAATATCCACTGCTGTATGGATATCTGTTATGTTAATGTACAAAATAAACCTGATTTAACGTCCACAAACCGGGATTGAATCGTCTTCTTTTATAATTGTACTGTGGTGATGAATTACAGCGATTTTACCGTCTTTATTACAAACATGCACTGTTTTAAACTTGTAAAACTCATTCTTGAGCTGCAGATGATCACAGAGAGCTGAATAGATCGTTTTATCCCAGTTGCTTTGCGCACGTCCTGTCTTGTGGATATGATTATACAAGTTACTATGGTTAATACGCGGCTTTCAATCAATTCGGTGGGCGGGGAAACCGCACTCCTACATTACGTTGCGGTGGGCCTCAAAATGGGAGGGATTTGGATCCTATTTTAATTAAAAGACACTTATTGTGTTTCTATTACTCCAATATGACTGTGGACACACTATACCTACACACAGTTCTGTCCAAACAGCTTACAAAAGATGATTTTCAACATGCTGTGTTGATATTTTGAGCATCTCTTTAGTCCATGTGCTCCTTTTGTTCACTTTGGCCCTCTACAGGTCTCTGTATGGTCCTGCAAAAGAGCAATAGGCCTAATATTTATGACGAATCCCAACTCTAACACATTACAAACAACAAAGACTTTTTATAAAGCAGATAAAATAGAAAGATTAATAACTGTGATTAGAGTTATTTTAGTTTTTTGTCAGGAGAGATCATTTCTAAATCAAAGCAGTTGATAAATTTACTTGGACCACAAGAAAAACAATTGTGCATTTGTGTAAAATTTAAGACTGTAACTGGTGAAGTTAAAGCCCTGAACATAAAGAGGCCTGAGCACAGGTTGTGAAACAGGACATGCTGTCATTCAGAAAACAGGAAGATGCCTCTATAGAATGTGTGAATTTCTTTTGTATTTCATGTGAAACAAGAAGCTTGACTGATCGTCTTTTCTAGGTATTTGCAGCAGCTATATGTGTTATTGCTTAGCCACAAATTAATTACGTACATCATCAGCAAGCAAGATTTAAGACCAGGCTTGAACTGAGAAGGCTTGAACTGAGAATCTCTGTCCAGAAGAGTATATATAATGAAGTGTCAGAGTCATTTCTGTCTTAATAACCTTTTACCTGAACACATCGAGCCCTAAGAAGCTGAACCTGCCTGTAGCTGTACAGACACCGCCCAGGGTTGAGGAATAGCAGATGAGACTCTCAATTAAATCGTGAGAACTAATTATTTTAATGTGAATTGGAGCTTTATGGAGGTAAAAATATTTGGTTGTCCAGATGAAAAGCCCAGAAAAAAAAAATCACAAAAATAACATAAATTACTTTCCTTAAAAGTAATCAAATAATTATATAATGTAGTACTCAGCAAATGCAGTGTTTTTATATTCTGCAGTTGTGATCAGGTAAAACACACTTGCAAAAATATATATTCACGTCTTCAGCACTGTATTACTGAACCTAAGACATAAAGTGTGTGATAAATACTATTATTCTCCAGGATTAATCTGTTTATATAACAACAAATATAAGTTCTGAAAATGCTTTGTGTCAATGAAATGTAACATTCACTGCAAATGAATAAGATGTGTGTTTGTGTTTGTAGGAGAGCAAAATCTGGTGTAAAATCAGCACAGCAGACGTGTGTGTTCATCTGACCTTCAGTCTGTTCATGTGAGTCCATCTTTAACTTCTCAATCAGTTACCATCCTGAATGAAGGAGAATTTTGACATCAAGTTGTTGTTTTTTTCTGTCCTTGTGCTCATTGTTTTAGTCTGATCAGATGAGAACATCTTTGAAGACCTCTGAGAAGTGAAACTAAATCACACAAGAGCTCTTTCTGTTCCTCAACTTTGTGTCTAAGAAGCATCGAGATGAACAAATTTATTAATTGCTTCAGGTCATTTAGTGTTGACTCTTTAGATGATGTAGTTGAGGGTTTGCTGTGTTATTTTAATGGGTTTCATTGGTTAGAAGTTAAAAATGAGATTGAAGAGACCTGTGGCATTACAACAAAGCAATGGTGGTCAGACGATGAAATTAGACGAGCTTGGGAAGAAACACAGAAAATGACAGAAGAACCCAAAAGAAAACACTGGGCTTGTGTGATAGCACTGCAGGTGATGAGAGCGCAGTCTGGTTGGAAAAGTGGAAACACACAACAGCCAGTTATATCATTAGGAAGACCCAAATACATAGCAGATCTTTCTGAATTAGAAACAGGTGATAGATCTGTAAATTCCCCAAGCATCTATGTAAAGATTCCACTCTCAGAAATGTTTGGTTATGCATTCACCTCAAAAGAAATGAAAGATAAACCTGAATCCGCCTATAAATTAATTGATGGATTTCCTTCAAGTAAAGAAATAAGGAAAAAAAAAACATATGTCATGTCATACAACAAAGACACCAGGAATGCTGAATGGGTGTATGAGATACTGAACAAGCAGACTGTACCAGTCAAAGATAACGAAATTGATAAAGTCAAAATATTAAGTCTTAATTTTGCCAATTTCATGAACATCAAAGGCTATGATCAAGGTCATCTGGCTGCGGCGGCCAATCACAAGTGGTGTCAGGAAGCCAATAATGAGACTTACCTGTTCAGCAACATTTGCCCACAGCTGCCAGAGTTAAACAGAAAATACTGGAAATATTTGGAGGAAATGTGTCGCAATAAAGTAAAAGACAGCAACATCCGTAACATCCATGTGTACACTGGACCAATAATCCGAGACAAAGGTTCAGACTCTGTAGACCAAAAAAGCAATGGCTCAGAGGAAGCAGTACCATCAAAAAGCAATGGTGTAACGAAAAAGAAAAGAGTGCAATCAAAGAGAAAATGCATAAAGAAAAAGAAAAGAGTGCAATCAAAGAGAAAATGCATAAAGAAAAATAAAAGAGTGCAATCAAAGAGAAAATGCATAAAGAAAAAGAAAAGAGTGCCAGATTCCTTCTTTAAAGTAATTATTGAGGAAAATCATGATGGCACCATATCAAAACCGATGTGCTATATGATTCCCAATTTAAAACCTCGTTACATTGTGAACCCTGACTATGAGGAGATTGAGGACATTTTTAACTGTTTATACACTGTGGAAGTTGAGGACATTGAGGACCTCTCTGGGCTGAAGTTCTGTGTAAGAGATGATAAGAAGTACACGGAAGAGATCAGGAGTGTGACGTGGACAGGAGAAGATGGAGAAGGAAAATCTCGTAGTGCTACAATAGAAGTCAGAATAAGCACCCAAACATGATAATGATAATAATGATGTGACAAAGCGCAAAAAAAATTACCGCAGGATTCTGTTGACTCTGAAGAGTTTTTGTTTTGGTCTTCTCTCGTATTTGAGCGAGTCTGCAGTGAATTCACTAGTGGCTAATAATTGTAAGTAACATTTCTTTCTTACAGCTTTAACAGTAATATTTTTGGGACAGAATGTTTCTATTTAATCTGTAAGGATAGCTAAGTTTCTCCATAATATCAAACCCTGAGAATTGTTATGGAATTCCACGAGGCGAGAGCACGAGTATTGTCAGGCATTAAAACAATAAACTTTCTAATCTAAGAAGATCAGCTACTGTAGGAAACAAGTTGTTCAACTGTCTCAGTCACCCACCCTGAGCCCCCCTCTCTGCCCTCAACTTTACCTTCTCCACCAGAGCAGCTCACTAACACTGCTCCACACAGAATCTACATCTAAAGTTCTCAATGTGGTCTATCTTGTGAATCTTTAATTTTTCCCTTTCATGTTTGGTATCATTTTGAATGTCTCTGTCTGATTGGTAAAGTGGTCTCAATTTCACAGTAATATTTCACAATTTCCCTTATATCTGTTGATTTGGGTTTTGGCTTTGATAAGATCTTTGCCAGATGATCTTTTGTGAGATGCTAATAGATGGACTTTTACAATACTAAACGTAATATGTGTGTTTAAAAAAAAGTCTAGACAGATGTCTAAATTTATTTATTTATGTTTACTTGTGTTTATGCACTTATTCATTTGCATTTATTCACATTTATTCACATTTATTCATTTAGTCAGTTTATTCATTTACGTTTATTCTCGTTTATTCATTTAGCATAGACTTTTATCCAAAGCGATCCACCAGTGAGGAAAACAGCATTAGATGCTGTGACGAGTCTCTGTTAGCTTAACATTGTTTATTTTATAGATTACGAAAGGGTAAAGAACCAACATAGATGTGGAATAAAATAAATAAAGAGTGCTATTGTTGGAGAATTAGACACAAATGTTTATATAACCTTATGATTTGAGTCCACATAATTAAACTAATTCATATTTATTTTTCTCTGTAGTAAATGAAATAACCAATGACATAGAGAATGGTGATCATGTCATGAATTGTTTATCTTATACCCTGCCCTATCTATTCTGCTGATTTATTGAATATATTGTCAGAAAAATTGACACACTGTTATCTGACTTTTTGTTATTTTCCTGTTCATCCTTGTAAATCAGCTTTGATAATCTTGTATAAAGTGCTACAGAAATAAAGTTTATCTGATTATATGAACTCTTGTACTTCTTTGTGTTTGGGAAAATGTGTTTAACTGGAGATCCTGTAATTGATGCTCATTCAAAGGTATTGTTTTGAATCTCGTCTCGTTTTTCTGCCGCAAGATTCATAATTAAAGATTTTAATTCCCAAGTGATGCCCAGTCATCAAATTGGCATCAAGCATGACATCAAAAATGCTAATCAATTTGATGTCAAAACCTTGATGTTTATTTGACATCCACACATTGATGAACATTTGACCACCAAAATAGCGACACAAAAAGATTATAATATAATAAAATTTTATTCATCTGAAAGCTTCAATTCTGAATTACACATTTGTTCAGTCGCAGCTACTAAATCCTTTTTTCATAAGAGCTGTGCCCTTGTTTACATCTTGTTATTAATTTGCAAGATCAACGTGATGAGAACTGTTGTTTCTATATATTATAAACAGTGATGAGAGAAATTAAGCCTTTCAAAGGTTCGATTCAATTGAAGCATTTGCTTCATAAAATGATTCACTGTATTGAAGTGTTCGAATCGCCTTGTGCTATAGCTTCACCTGCTGGTCAAAACCGTGTAAGTGCAACAAAACTCTGGCTAAACCTGCATTAAAAATAACTTGTACACACATTACAAACGTTTTATTTAAAGTATAATGTATAAAAATGTTTCTTTGCAAAATTGTAAGTGTTTGCATATTCTTTTGTGAATTATCAGGGCTTATATTGTTTGTACTGATTTTTGTTCATTGTGTTTTATTGTTGAGGTGAATGATGAAAAATTATTTCAGAACCAGAATTTCAGAATTATCTCTCTTGCCCTTCATTGGAAAAACTCTGGAGCGTGTCGTCTTTGACCAACTCTCATCCTTCCTTACTCAGAACAACCTCCTGGACAGCAAGCAGTCAGGCTTTAAGAGGAGCCACTCCACGGAGATCGCACTGCTCTCGGTTGTTGAAGACCTAAGACTGGCTAGGGCAGCCTCTAAGTCATCAGTCCTCATCCTACTGGTCTTTCAGCTGCTTTTGACACAGTTAACCATTGCATACTCCTTTCGACCCTCAAGACCTTGGGAATCTCTGATACGGCTTTCCAGTGGTTCCAGTCTTACCTCTCAGGTAGGTCCTTCAGGGTATCGTGGAAAGGTGAAGTCTCGGAATCGCAACATCTCAAGACCGGCGTCCCTCAGGGCTCAGTGCTCGGACCGCTGCTCTTCTCGATTTACATGACATCATTGGGATCCGTCATTCGAAAGCATGGCTTTTCCTATCACTGCTATGTGGATGACACGCAGCTTCACCTTGCGTTCCATCCGGATGATCAATCGGTTTCAGCACGCGTCTCGGCATGCCTGAGTGACATCTCGCTCTGGATGAGGAACCATCACCTACAGCTGAACCTTACGAAAACTGAACTTCTCGTCATCTCCGCCAACCCTAAGATTTGTCACAACCTCTCTGTTCAACTGGGATCATCGACCACTGCACCCTCCAGAACAGCCAAAAACTTGGGAGTAATAATCGATGACCAGCTAACCTTCACAGATCATATTGCCAACACTGCCAGGACCTGCAGATTCCTTCTCTACAACATTAGGAAGATCAGACCTTTTCTCTCAGAGCATGCTGCACAAATCCTGGTACAAGCTCTGGTCCTGTCCAGGCTGGACTACTGCAATGCTTTACTCGCTGGACTCCTGGCCTGCACTATCAAACCTCTACAGATGATACAGAATGCAGCGGCAAGAGTGGTCTTCAAGGAACCGAAAAGAGCGCATGTAACACCCCTCTTTGTCAGAAAACATTGGCTCCCTATAGCCGCCCGCATCGAATTCAAAGCTCTGCTCATATCCTACAAGACCACCACAGGTTTAGCACCCGCCTACCTTCACTCACTAATACAGACATATTTACCCTCCAGATCACTGCGCTCTGCTAACGAGCGTCGTCTCATGGTGCCGTCCCAAAAAGGTAAGAAATCACTCTCCCGCACTTTCTCTGAATCGGTCCCACGATGGTGGAACGATCTGCCTCTTACAACACGTTTGGCAGACTCTGTGTCCATCTTTAAATATCGCCTTAAAACTCATCTCTTCCGTCTACACCTGACCCACTAATAAAAAAAATAAAAAAATAAAAAACCTTGACTGCACCTAGCTCGTATATTGCGTTTTACCTACTCAAGACTAGTCCGATTTCACTTATGTATGCTTTGTTTCCTCTTGTACTGATTGCTTCTTTTGAGAACCTCAATTGTAAGTCGCTTTGGATAAAAGCGTCAGCTAAATGACTAAATGTAAATGTAGAACAGGATTTGAACTCTACAGTAGTATTATTAGTTATTACAATAGCAAGACCATAAATGAAATAAAAAAAATAAAGAAATATTTTGCGTGAGCGATCTGCAGTACAATGCCTCACAATGAGAGAAAATGGAATAATAATAATAATAATAAATGTCTGGACAAAACACTTCAATTTCTAATCCCATTATTCACTTTCATTCAAAGTTTTAAACTTTAATAATGGTCTGTTTATATTTCACTGCCTTTGCTTATTTAAAAGCATCAGTTTCGACAGACGAGGAAACAGCAATAAATGTGTCACTGTTGTATTTGAGCATCTGTAAGGATTACAGGGATCTTTCAGGATTCCCCAAATTTGTCTCAGATGATCAAATCATCTCTGAAAATGCAGTGTGAGCGGGGCTTTACACAGACATGTTTTCATGACACTAAATTATTTCAGTTTATAGTGAAGATCATACTTAGTATACGATTTACTATCTACTCAAGTCCAGATAAGACTCAACTGGCTAAAAGTGAAAAGATACTCGAGACTCCATTTGTGACTCCACTGAATCTCCAATAAAATATTGTGAAACCAATGAATTTCACTGTGTTTTTCTCAAAGACTTATGATGATGTTTTTGAGAAACTGTTGAGAGTTTCTAGAGCTTTTAACCCTGTTTCTGGAGCTCTATTTAATACTCTTCCTAATCAAACACACCTGAATCAACTGATCTGAATAGAAGAGACTGAAATAAACCTGAAATGAATGGCTCAGATGAGGAAGGCATCTGAAATATGTACTGTTGGTGAGCCTCCAGGAACAGGGTTGGGAAACACTGGCCACTGGGAGTTCTCTTCCCATTTATATGTGATTCAGAACAGGAATCCATCCAGTGGTCAAATACAGTATTACAATACAAAACGTCTCTTAAAGGGGTGGTCCACTACGATATCATCTTTTTAACTTTAGTTTTTGTGTAATGTAAATGTGTGAACATAAATAACATGTTTGAATGTAAGACGCTCAAAGTGCAAGGGACACAATGGCTGTCGGGGACCAGGTTTGATCCTTGTTAAGTTTTTTCCTTTCTGTGCCCTTCTCTCAGCTGTTAGGCTTTTGCAAGACACCTGTTCTAGCTTTACTCTTATTGGCGTCCCTATATCTTCCTTGCCTTTCATACCCTTTCTTGTCAGTTTATTGTTGCTATGTTCATAATCACAAGATTTTTGCTGCAGTCTTACTCGTAATCCTGTTTTGTCCTGTCCTGTTCCTCATCTATTGCGCATTTGCTGAAAGAAACTGAAGTTTTGTTTCACCTGTGACTCTGCCCAGACTGCCAGCGTGTTGATGTTGGGTGTTCTCCATATCGCTGTGGGCTAACAGGATCCTCCAGCCTTCATCTCTGTCCAGGCCGAGCTAGTGGCTTTTCGTGTTTTTTGAGATCCAGTTCTGCCTTCGTCCTTTGTTTCTTTTTTTGAAGGGCAGACTGCCTATTTTTGACTCTTTGATCAACATAATAAACTCTGTAAACCCGTCCTTTTTGTCCAGCTTCCTGTCCATAGCATTGGCTGCATATAATAATAATAATAATAATAATAATAAATTTTATTTGAAGGCGCCTTTCTGGCAACTCAAGGACACCGTACAATAAAACAAGAGCAATAAAACAACAAGAGAAATAATATAAAAGTATACAAGATACAATTAAGTATTAAAAGCCACCTTAAATAAGTGAGTTTTGAGTCTTGTTTTGAGTAATGTAAGAGAGTCGATGTTTCTGATGGCAGGTGGTAGTGAGTTCCAAAGCCGGGGAGCAGAGTGGCTGAATGCTCTGCTGCCCATGGACGATAGACGAGCAGAAGGAACAGACAAGTGGAGGGAGGAAGAAGATCTCAGGGTGCGAGAGGGAGCAGCAATGTGAATGAGGGCAGACAAATATGGAGGGGCGAGATTGTGGATGGCTTTAAATGTTAACAGCAAAACTTTAAAATCAATTCGAAAATGAACTGGTAACCAGTGAAGCTGCTGCAGGACAGCATATGAAGCATATGAAGTCGCCTACTCAGTAGGCACTGCTCGACCGTTAGGAAAGTATTTTCTATGTAGTATGAATGTGAGCAGTATGAATGGAACTCGGACGTACTACATCCGCCATTTCATTATCATCACATGACCCACCCGCATGAGTTGTATCGCTTCACACCCATTCATGAATTCTCTCGCGGTGCATCATGGGATAGCGTATCGTGCATCAGATGCGCACTTCAGAATCTCACCAGAAGTAATAGGTCATCCAGGTACTTCACGCATACTGTTTTTTTTTTTATTCTATGAATTTGGACATACTACTCGGCTCACGTACTGTTTTTACCGTACTATATAGTATAGAAGTATGCAATTTCGGACACAGCCATTGGCTTTTACAGTGTTGGCTAAGCAAAGCCTACACTGAAGGAAGTTTGGGGACTACAAAAAAATACATCCGGGTTAATGATGTCATAAACCCTTCGGTTTACATCCCCCAGGAAATGCACAGCAAAGGGGCGTGAAAGCCAAAATGCCGTCTTAATGCTGCTTTTCCACAGAGCTTGTTCTGTTTCTGTATTTGGGCTTCCAAAGAACATGACACAAAGAGAGAAGTGCTTACAGTTTAATTTTAATTATGTTCCAGAGAATTATAATAAGGATAGCTCTCTAGGATTTGACAAAGGACAGCTTTCAGAATCTCTCCCAGTTCAGTGCTGGATGCGGCTAAAAACCTCTCCTCAAAGAAAGAGCAGTACAACGATAATTGAAGAAGCTGTGGATTGTGAGCCACAAGCTGTAAGTATTCTTATTTACATGCGTAGTTTCTAGCGTTAACTGTATGTAGCAAGGACATAAAACAATTTAGCTGCAAACAAATTCATATTTATCTGTCAAACCGCTGTAAACACCCACAATCTTCAGCAGTCTCTCTATGCGGCCACTTTCAGACCACAGACACACACATCTCCAAGGGCACAAGAGCACAGAATCATTACACCCTTCATCACTCAACACAACAATTTTTTCTTCCTGTAAATGCATAAGTTATCTTTCCATTTGGTGTGTGGTATGAAATTCCATTAAAACAAAGGCATCTTTACACAGGTATTTTAGGCTGCCCTAAAGCAGGTCTGTGTTTTCTTGGAATTCCAATAGTATCTGGATGTAGCCTTTATGAGGCAAGATGACATTGCATATCTCAGAGATGCAATGTCAGACACAATGCACTCAATGGAGCTAGTGACGTCACTGTGAGGGGTAGGGTTAGAGGTGGGGTTAGGTGTTGGACTTCAAAGGGTCCAGAGCATGTTCAAAAATGGGTTCGGAGTCAATCAGTCAAAATTACAAGTTTTATTTCACTTAAGCAGAAAAGAAACCAAGAGTAACATGTATCAGCGCTGGAGAGGTTCAACTCTGACTATTTGCTTTTTAACACCATTTTTATATGTTCCAACTAGTACTTCCTATCTGACTCCATCTTACATCACTGTTGCTAGGTAGATTGCTTCTCAGAGCATTCTTCCTTGACAGTTGACCTGACCCTTCAAGACAGATGCTTCTTCAGAGTGGTACACACAGCTCCTGCATCCTGTAATTGCTAAATTCTCTGCACTTTCCATCACCCATACCAGATAACAGGACATGTTGTTCACAGCAGCTGCAGCACTTCTCTATAATATGATAGTTTGGCCTTCAAACAATTTCACAGTAATTAACACTTCATAGGTTGTTTGTTAGTGCCTTCTTGTGTATGGAAAACATGTAAAAGTTTTATTTCAACTGAAAAACACTACATAGGTCAGGCTATTAAAAAGCATTGCATGCAGCTCAGATTGCATCTGCGGAGACGCTATGCCGCATTAAACAGTTTGTGTAAATTCCACTTTTTTTAAAGACAAACAAGATGTCTCAACTCTCTCCCAGTCCTTACATGGGTCGCGAAAAAACACGTGCTGTTTACACGTGCGATGTGAAAGAGGCTATTGTCTCATTCAGAGTTTGTCACGGGGGCGTGAATGAAATGTGGCTGAGTAAAAGTGGAACTGCTGAACTGCGGTTGAAGTAAAAAAAAATTACAGGAAACATTGGATGGCATGATGACATTAATCGATCTGTGTGCTATAACATGAACATGAAAGTAACATTCAAAAAGCAACTCATGTAAACACCTTAATCATATTATTGTCTTATTCAGATTATGGTAAATAATTAGATTACTGATGTCCATGTAAAAGTAATCAATGATTACGTTCTACTTGATTCTTCTTGATTCTACGTTCATTGATTACGTTCTACTTGTCTCTTCTATTCCTGTTTATGTAAAGCACTTTGAATTATCGTTGTGTATGAAATGTGCTATATAAATAAACTTGCCTTGCCTTACAAGTGTCCGCTACTGGTGGAGCATCTGATACGCATCTTTACACTGAATGCCCTAAACCCTTGAGCACTTGGGAACTACACTGTTGTGACATCACAATCGCATTGTATTCAGGGACATATACTGAATCTGCCTTCCAAAGCAAAAACAAGCAATAAATGTTTTTTTTTTTTTTTTTTATAAGATCATGCAAAGCATTTTTGAATGGCATGAATCTCTCTCTACATACAGTATATACATTTATGCAGTACAGAATTATTGTCACAAGAAGGGACTGGAACCAGAGATGTACTGTAAGTATAACAACAGTTTATTATGAACGATGGCAGGGTTAAACAGAACTCAATGTAGCTGATGTGTAGGATGGAGATGGATGACCAGATGAATCAGGGGGACCAGAGGAGAATGCAGAGAAGCCAGGCACACAGATATGGGGGATCAACGACAACCAGAGGAGGGACTAGGACATAGGTCTCAAAGTCAATTCCTGGAGGGCCGCAGCTCTGCACAGTTTTGCTTCAACCCTTATCAAACACAGCTGATCCAACTAGTCAAGGTGTTCAAGACTACTAGAGACTATTAAGCAGGTGTGAGTTAGAGGTGGTTGGAGCTAAACTATGCAGAGCTGCGGCCCTCCAGGAATTGAGTTTGAGACCACTGGACTAGGAGAAACCACATTAGGAAGGAGAGACGCAGACACTGGAGATCACAAGGAACAAGAGAGGTAAGTAAACTTGGAAATAGAGTAAATTGACCGTATGGTGAGTGCAGTTCT
Source organism: Danio jaintianensis (assembly GCA_903798115.1). Classification (NCBI taxonomy): domain Eukaryota; kingdom Metazoa; phylum Chordata; class Actinopteri; order Cypriniformes; family Danionidae; genus Danio; species Danio jaintianensis. Next base: position 6,733,476 of record CAIGQV010019355.1, read on the forward strand.
TTGTATTAGCAACGATGCCGGATACTGAGTGAGGGTTGGGGAGGGTTTTTATAGTGTGGGTGCGGGGCTGATTAGTATTCAGGAGACAGCGATCGGGTGATATGGAATGGGGAGAACCTGACCTCTCTGTGACAACTATGTGGTACTTTTAAATTAACTCTTAAATTAACTGAGACGTCTCCAGTTGATGCTTATGAATAAATGTAACCTCAGCGAGTCCACAGTCGACGTCTCGTCCCTTTTTTACCACATCTAAAATCGTTAGTGCTCCATAAATCTTATTGCAGCAAAAACTCTAAACAAAACAATCAAATGAGCTTTAATCACAGGATCTCCAATTAAACACATTCTCCCCCAAAACAAAGAAGTACAAGAGTTTATTTAGTCAAGTCATCTTTATTTCTACAGCACTTTATACAGTGTAGACGATCAAAGCTGCTTTAAAAAGGATGAGCAGGAAAATGATAAAAAGTCAGAGAACAATATTTCAATATAGTCAATGAATCAGGCAGAGAGCAGAGTAGAGGATAGGACATGATAGATACACACATTTCATATTTCATGACAGATCACTATTCTTTAAATGGCATTGAATCTTTCCTTTGTTAACGAGAAAAATACATTTGTATTTGTTGATTATGTGGACTCAAGTCATGAGGTTATACACACAAACATCTAATTCTCCAACAACAGCACTGCTTAATTTTATTATAATCTCTGTTGGTTCTTCGTTGTTTTGTAGGCGATAAAAAAATTTAAATAAACAATGTTAAACTAACCGAGACTCATCACAGGATCTACATACTATTGCTCTTCTGAGTTGAAGAGCTTCTCTTGTCCTCATTTGTGAGTTGCGTTAGATAAGAGTCTGCTAATTGAATAAATGTAAATTAATAATGTAGAATAAATGTGAATGAATAAACTTGAATAAACATAAATGATTCATTTTGAATAAATGTAAATGAATAAACATAAATTAATAAATACAAATAAATGTAAATGAATATTTATTAGTGAATAAACATTAATAAGAAATGTAAATTAATGAACAGGAATAAACATAAGCGAATAAAGGTAAAATGAATTAATGTAGACTAAATGATTAAATGTGAACACATGTAAATGAATAAATGCAGACTACTGCCTAAACTACCTCTTATTAAAACACGCACGCACGCACGCACGCACGCACGCACGCACACACACACACACACACACACACACACATATATTAACTTTAGTCTAGATATATCAGGAAAATTCTGTCATCAAAATATTACAGTTAAACCTGTATGAAAGAAACATTAGTTACATTTAGTTATTAATCTAATATTCTTTGAACTATTAACGACTGGTGAATTCACCGCAGACTCATTCAAATACTCTTTCTCCCTGTTCAGCTGCAGATGATCTGATCATCCAGACCAACCTAATGAGTGAAGATCATTGTTTAGAATTACTTTCTTATTCTGACTCCTATTTTAGCACTGCATGATTCTCCTCGTCCATCTTCTCCTGTCCACGTCACAGTCCTGATCTCCTCATTGACCATCTGAACATCCCTTACATAGAACTTCAGCTCAGAGACGATCTCGATATGTTTGACTGACGTCTTGTACTTTATTTCCACAAATTTAATCATTGGTATCACATACATCAGTTTTTCTACAATATCATATTTTAATGTAGTTTCGTCATTAGTAATCAGATATCCGATCGGCTCTGACACTGTGCCGTCATGATTTTCCTCAATGATCACCTTAAAGAAGGAATCTGGCACTTTTTTACACAAGTCGTTTACAGATTGTGTATCTGATATTATTGGTCCAGTGTAGATGTGGATGTTAGGGATTTTTACATTACACTTACAGATTTGGTCTTTTAATTTGACACATTCACACTTTTGTTTTCTTTTTTTCCTTTCATCATAACTCTTACGACACCTGTTCTCCAAAGAGTTCATCATGCAATTATTTAACTCAGTACACTGTGGTGACATGTTGCTGAACAAATAAGTGTCATTGCAGGCTTCCTGACACCAACTGTGATTGGCAGCAGCAGCAAGATGACCTCGAGTGTAGGGTTTGACGTTAATAAATTCACTAAATTGACCTTTTACATTGTTCTTTTTGGCTAAAGTATCCTCATTCAATATCTCATACACCCATTCAGCATTCTTGGTTTCTTCATTGTAAGACATGACGTAAGTTTTTTTTCTCCTTATTTCTCTTCTTGAAGGGCATCCATCTATTAATTTATAGGCAGATGGGACTGTTTCAGTTTCTTCAGAGGTGGCTTCCCTACCAAACAGCTCAGAGAGAGGGATATTAATGCCAGTGGCTGAAAAACCACCATCTGGTGCCTTTTCACTTTCAGACATATCTTCTTCTGGTCTAGACTCGTGTTCAGTACTGCGCTGAGATAATAATTCTGTTGGTCTATCAGATGAATCCTGTGAACTGCCACGTGGCTGCTCATCCTGTCCACGTTCAGTTAGATCAGATTGTGCTTTTGCTGAATCATTTTCATCATCATCAGAACTTTTCATCTCCTGGAATGTTATCACATACGCCCATTGGTTTCTTGTGTAATCTTTTACCATTTTCTGTGTTTCTACCCAAGCATGTCTAATGTCATCATCTGTCCAGTAATGCCCTGTTATAATGCCACACCTCTCTTCTATCTCATATTTAACGTCATCAAACCACTGAAACTTGTTCTCAAACGATAACAAACACTTGGCCATGTCATCTAAAGAGTCCTCGGGTGAGTCTGAAGTTGGCAAGGGCTTCCTGCGTAAGGCTAACATAATCTTGATGAAATCTGGACACAAAGAAAACAGAACAGAAAACAGAAAGAAAGAAAGAAAGAAAGAAAGAGCTCTTGTGTGAGTCTCCAATTATCTTCCAATTAAAAAAACAACTTTGTCAAAATTCTCCTTCATTCAGGATGGTAACTGATTGAGAAGTGAGTTAAAGATTGACTCACATGAACAGACTGAAGGTCAGATGAACACACACGTCTGCTGTGTTGATTTTACACCAGATTTTGCTCTCCTACAAACACAAACACACAAGCACATTATAAAGTCAAACACTTACTATTCAAAAAGGAAAGCAGTTTCGGCTATTAAATATCTTGTTTTAAGAGTTTTATAGAGTTTTTTTGTTAGGAGAATAATAGTGTTAATAATAATCACATATTTTGATCTCTTCTATAACACAATGGTGAATGTTTCAACATGACAATTATTTTGACACCAGTGTGCTTAATTTTATCACAACTGCAGAATATGGTAACACTGTATTTCACTGGTTTTTGAAGTCGTTTCTTCAAATTACAGTAAATTAGTGAAATATTATTATTATTATTCATTGTGAATATACTGTAAAATGTAAGTTATTAATCATCCATCCAGTTTGCATCCACCTATTTTTATGCACATTTTGGATCTGCGCATAAAAAAATGGTTGATGGAATCACCAAGATGCGCATACGTTTTGAAAATGCGCATAAAATCCGTATGCGCATAACTGAGTAGGATCAACTTTTTATTCGATAAGAAAAGATGCGCATAAACTACGATGGAAACAGTTTTACCGAACAAATTTCAGTATGTGCATTAAAAGAAGGTCAAACATTATTGGCTATATTCACTGAGAAATGGATTTTTCATTTTCAAAAGCGGGTGTACTTATATATGTGTATTTTTTTTTTCTCTCAGTGAAACTCTTTCCCAAGTTCAGGACATCACCAACAGATTCCGCAACTCCTCTTCTAGTAACTTTTTAGTCTGTGATATGATGAGGTATCAAAAAATATCAAATCAGATCAGATACTTTCAACTAAACACACTTTTATCTTTTTGATAAAAAAAACATGAATTGGTGGACATGATACAGGAATTAGCAACTAAAAAAATATACATTCATTCATTCATTTTCTTTTCGGTTTAGTCCCTTTATTAATCTGGGGTTGCCACAGTGGAATGAACCGCCAACTTATCCAGCATATGTTTTACGCAGCGGATGCCCTTCCAGCTGCAACCCATCACTGGGAAATATCCATACACACACATACACTACAGACAATTTAGCCTTCCCAATTCACCTGTAGTACATGTGCATGTTTGCGAACACGCAAACTCCACACAGAAACGCCAACTGACCCAGCCGAGGCTCGAACCAGTGACCTTCTTGCTGTGAGGCGAATGTGCTACCCACTGTGCAAAGATTACTGCGACAGAATTCTGCCTGTGTGCATTGACCTAAATTATAATTGTTTAATTGTTATTGTTAGGTTGATTATTAATTTTATGTTAACTTAAATAATTTTCAGTACCACTGGCAAAACTACTATTGTATAAGGCTATATATATATATATATATATATTATATATATATATATATATATATTTTAATATTACCCTTTTTTTCAAGGCAACCATTATTTACAAGTGTGTGTGGTTTAACCCATGGCTTCACAAAAGCCAGATTCACTTTAGCCTATATGATGAACAGATTTCAATTTAGACATTTATTTACCTAAAATATTACATACAGTGCTCAGCATAAATGAGTACACCCCATTTTGAAAATGTATATTTTTATCAATTTCTCAGTGAATATAGGCAATATTTTTGGTGCATTTGAACAAAATGAATTTATTATACAGATTTATTTATTGTTATAATATTTTAGCCACCAAACATCTTTAGAAATAGAAAGATAATACATTTAAATTCACGCGAAATATTGCAAAAATAAAAAAATTACAAAATTTCAACAAAATTTTATATATTTCCTGTTTCTCTTGATTTTTTTCCCCTTTTTTATTTTTGTTTAGTATTTTGCTCTAACATATACTGTACATTTGTGTGTACTAATTTTTGGGCAGTTATCGCAAGTTACTTTAGCTCCAGATTTGGCTTTAGTACTAACTAATCTAATCTATATGCACAAATATAATATTGTAGAGCATCTTATATAAAATATGAATTTAAAATGGGGCGGTGCAGTGGCGCAGTGGGTAGCGCTGTCACCTCACAGAAGAAGGTCGCTGGTTCAAGCCTCGGCTGGGCCAGTTGTCATTTCTGTGTGAAGTTTGCATGTTCTCCTCGTGTTGGCGTGGGTTTCCTCCGGGTGCTCCGGTTTCCCCCACAGTCCAAACACATGTGCTATAGGTGAATTGGGTGGGCTAAATTGTCTGTAGTGTATGTGTGTGAATGGGAGTGTATGGGTGTTTTCCAGTGATGGGTTGCGACTGGAAGGGCATCCACTGTGTAAAACATATGTTGGATAAGTTGGCGGTTCATTCTGCTGTGGCGACCCCAAATTAATAAAGGGACCAAGCCGAAAAGAAAATGAATGAATGAATTAATTAATTTAAAATAGCGATTTGTGAGGGATGTACTCATATATGCTGAGCACTGTACATAATATCATTAAAAAAATTCAGGTCTTTACAGTCAAGTAAACAACAGTTCAAATGTGACTTTAAATGGAACAGAAAACAAGTAAGCTAGTATATCCTGTCAGTAAAACAAACAAACAAACAAAAAAAAAGACTGACCTCAATTTAGTTCAACAATGAATTTTTAAGAGTGTTTAGACACACTAGGACAGTTATATGTATAAATCATCCAAACCCCCCCATTCCAAAACATTTCTAGCATACATTTATGTTGAAAAAAGAAATGAAAGATTTACCTTTGATTGATGAAAGACTTTCAGGCATGGATCTTTTCTAAATACTTAGAGCACAGAGATATTGTGATGGTCTGGGTGTGGCATGGAGTGAGGATTGAGAGGACAGGCTGTTTATATAGATGGAGAGTGGAAAAAAGTCCCACGTCGAAGCCTTACCAGTATGGAAACGTCACAGTAGAAACCATTCATAGCAGTGGTACCACATCTCTGCCCACCTCCAAGTGGTGCCATGCCACGTATGAAAATGTGTTTTGCGTCTGCTTCAATATACTGTCTGTTTAACCAGTTACGTAACTGATTTAAAAGTAAAACATGAGAAAAAGGATCATTGAGTTGATTTTTTCTTATTGAGTAATGCAAATAATTGTATAGTATTTTCTCAGCTGACAGACTAAATATAATGTAAATAAATACCATATCCCCTTCAAATGTGTGATTCAAACACCTGTGTCCATCTAGAGCAAAGTATTTTTGTTTTTTGAGTAAATGCTTTGACATGAAATACATTCTCGAACCGTGTTGGGGAAAGTTGCTTTTGACAGTAATGCATTACAATATTGAGTTACTCCCCAAAAAAGTAACTAGTTGCGTTACTTAGTGACTTTTTATAGTAAGTAATGCGTTATATTACTTTTGAGTTACTTTTCCTGACTTGGCTGAGGTTTGATCTCTTTCAGAACTTGTTTTTTTTTTCTTTCTTTTTTAATAGAGGAGCTCTGCAATGAACAACACACTGTATAACCCACACCTTCATTTACCTTTAAAAAACACATCAAAAAAATATTTTAGGATAATGATATCTGGGCGGCACAGTGGCTTTGAGTCCCGGCTGGGTCAGTTGGCATTTCTGTGTGGAGTTTGCATTTTCCCCCGTGTTGGTGTGGGTTTCCTTCGGGTGCTCCGGTTTCCCCCACAGTCCAAACACATGCGCTATAGGGGAATTGGATTAACTAAATTGGCCATAGTGTATGAGTGTGTGTGTGTGTGTGAATGGGTGTGTATGGGTGTTTCCCAGTACTGGGTTGCGGCTGGAAGGGCATCCGCTGTGTAACACATATGCTGGAATAGTTGGCGGTTTATTCCGCTGTGGCGACCCCTGATGAATAAAGGGACTAAGCCGAAGGAAAATAAATGAATGAATGATGATATCTGAGAATTTCCTGAGCCCAGAGCTCTACATGCCGTATATACAGATTATTGAAAGTTTAAAGCAATGTGTTTGCTACTTTTTTACTATTTGTCTTAAGTAAAATCACTGTCCATTTAGACTATAATCCCCTTTTTCCTTTTCTTCGATGCGTTCAAGATAATGAACACATTTTCTCATTGACCGCGTGATTCATCGTGACTACTTTAATTTTAATTCAGCAATTTATTTTGTAAAAGCTAATTAATTAAACTAAAAAGAAACTCGCGTTACATTGTCAAAAACTCGGATATTATTACTTATTTTTGAAAAGTAATGCGTTACTTTACTTGTTACTTAGAGTAATATTATTACGCAACTTGCGTTACCCCCAACACTGTTCGCGAGTTCACAATATTATGTCTGAGGTTATTTCACAAAAAACCCCTGAAATAATCTAGTAAAGGGGTTCTCAAAATTCTCAATTCAAAGGTACAAATCTGAATTTTCATCAATGTCAAAGACCTGAAGAATCGGTTTAACAAATCTTGTATTTAATAAACACGCAGATACATAAATTAGCCATTTTATTTTTTTAAAAGTGCCTTTTGCGTTAAAAAGTATAATTGTGCAGAAGTGTCAAAATGAGAAATGACACTTCCCAGCAGGCACACAACATCATAAGACGTTAATATTAGGTTTGATTTAGGTCGTGACGTCCGGTGACCAAAATTCAATGTCTAGCCAGCGTCTAAGGACAACGTTATTTTGACCTCCAATAACGACGTCAAATTACTTTGATATTTGGCTGATTTTAGGTTGTGTTGGAAAGTGACCAAAATCTAACGTTTGATAGATGTCATAGTGGTAACGTCCACACAACGTCAAGGTGTAACATGATTAGACATTGATATTTGGTTGATTTTAAGTTGGAGGTTGGACATTGACGTCAGCCTGACGTTGGGTTCTGATGTCAACCCGATTTTCATTTCCAAATAAAATCCAACATCCCCACGACGTTGGAGTACGTTGGGGTACAACGTCAATTTGACGTCATGTTGATGTCCTGTGCCTGCAGGGTTAATTTAAGCGATGGCAGTTTTTAACAACAAAATACAGCCAGAGGTAGGCCAAAAATAACATGTCTGTTTTCCATCAGCTGCAAAAATATTTATTTTATTTTGTAATTTTTATTATAGTGTGATTCATGAGTGCACGTCCTGGATAACATCGGCATCAGGTGAAAGCTTATTATGTGGCTGATTTTATCAGTGGCTAATTTATGACATCAAATTGACATCTAACAATCAATTACAGACCAGTACTGTCATAATTTTTTTTTTTTTTTGATGCCGCTGTTAGATTTAAGTTTAATGTTGTTTTTGACATCAAGATAGTTTACGTGCATTGTAGAAATACGAAGTGCAGTGCAAATTTGTAATTTATTACTGAAGCTTTCAGATTAATACAACTTTTCTTATATTATAGGCTACTTTTCTGTGTTCTTATCATGATGGTCAAAAGGGCATCAATGTGTGGATGTCAAATGGACGTCAATGATTTGACATCAAATCGATTTGCATTTTAGACATGTTTTTTGACATCACACTTGTTAATTTGAGATTGTTTAGACCAAACCGAACCCTTTTACATAGTTTCACTTTCGATTTCGCGATTAGCCCTAGTTTTACCGCAGTGAAACGTGACATCCCATATTATGCTGCTGTTGTTTGCGAAGATAATGATGGGCAAACAAAACTTTTTTATTAAGAAAGTTAACCAAAACTATGTCTGAGGTGTTTTGTTCATATTTTAGCCTGATTTATAATATTATTTTGTTCTCATTTGTCTGTTTCAGCAGAGGCCTGTTTATTTAGCGTTTTCATTTCGACACTTTGATAAAACTTTCAAACATTAATCCGCTTTGTGTGTTGGTGAACGGGAAAACTGAAGCAGTCTTTGTTCATCTGTTTTCCTGAGATAAAATAAGCCTAAATGAATCTATTTTACAGCCTGCTCGTCCTAAAAGTTCATGATTAATAATGAAAATGTGAATGAAAACAAAAAATGTCTATTATAAGCTTCTAACCACAAAAGTCGAAACTTAAGGTGTGTCCTACCAAGTAACCCTGAAACAAATCGAAAAATATAAACACCTAATGCGATACATTTTTACATTTTATTAATTTTTTCAATTAAATTTATTTATAACTGTTTTATTTATTTATTATTATTGAATTATTACTATTATGGCATCCGGTGTCATTATTGGTGAGAATTGGTTTCTTTCGCATCTAAAAAGCGTCAGACCGGAAGTGACGTAGGGAAGAAGCGTGATTGGAAAACAATGGATTCCTTCCTTTGACGTGTTCCTTCCTTTGACTTGTTCTTGTTATGCAATAAAAAAAGTAAATAAATAAACAAATAAAAAAAACCAATGGATTCCAAATGAGAGTTCAGACGCCAAGGAAATAATAAATGTTTATTTAAGCGAGTATGCTGGCCCTTTGCCATATAACTATGAGCCTGCTATGAGGATAAGAGATCAGTGGGAGCTTAATAGACAAAACACAATCATAGAAGACAAATCAGTAATTTTCATAATCCAACGACTCCCTCTAGTGGCCATCCGCGGAAGCGAGATGAAGGATTATTATTATTATTATTATTATTATTATTATTATTATTGACAAAAACCAGCATGTGCCGTTTCATTTTACAACAAAAGCACTTCAAATCCCTTAACAAGAAGGTTTAAACGAGAAAAGAACACAGCATTATCAATTTACATACAAATATATTATACATATGTTATCTAATTTTGCTGTTACCAAAAGTTTTAGTACATAAATACATGCATGCAAATATGTTAAAGGAGGAGCATATATCAATCGTTTTAATTTTATTTTTCCTATTTTTAAACTTAGATATGATATCACATTTATATACTTGCATTAATCTCTTTTTCTAGCACCACGAACAGGTTTGCTTTTTGAAAACTTGCATTTGTAATTGTGACATTTGCACAGTAACAGAATAAAGTTTATAATAAAGCCAGCGTCTTTTAAAGAGCGATCCTTAATGACCAAAATAAATGTGAAATAGTTTCATTAAAGCATTCACAAAAAAGCATTTTAACTCAATATCAATTTTTTTTGTATAGTTAACATTTGTAGGGTAAACTGTAGGGTAAATAATTGCATTATTTAAAAATATTGTTCAAGTAAAAGAATAACATAAGGCACATTTTCTTGTAAGATGAAAGGCGGGGGGGTGCGCAGAGGTGAACTGCGCATGACAGAAACAGCTGCGCTTCATAAAGTCAATCCAGAAGTCGGGACGCAGAGCTGGTGCTGATTATCAAGAGCTGTGAGCGTCTATTTGAGAAAAGTGAGTTCTGAATCTTTCCTTACTTGTTTGAGATCGTTTAAATGTGCGTACATTTAGAAATAATGGAGTGATTGGTTATAAATCAACTCAAAGGTAAATGACTAGTCATGACTTGTTGTGAGCTAACGGTGATTGTCATCACAGTATGATTAAGCGTGATTTCAGTGTCGTTCTTTCTGTATTGTTCCTTACTAATGAATATGTAAAAGGATCATTATTTACAACGTAAATAATTTACTGGTGTAAGCTATTGTGATATTACATATGCTAAACTAATATAACTGTTAAATGATAATAAATGAAAGTAAATAAAATGTATCGCATGAGGGTTTTTTCGTTTGTGTTTCATGTTTACTATAGGCCACACCTTAAGTTTCGACGTTTGTGTGTAGAAGCTTATAATAGACGTTTTTAATTTGTTTTCATTCACATTTTCATTATTAATTACGACCTTTAAGGGCGAAAATAGATTCATTTAGGCTTATTTTATCTGAAGAAAACTGATGATCAAAGCTGCGTCCGTTTTCCCGTTCACCAACACACAAAGCGGATTAATTTGATCATTTTATCGAAGTTTCGAAATGAAAACACTAAATAAACAGCCAAATATGAACAAAATAATATACCAACATAGGCTAAAATATGAGCAAAACACCTCAGATATAGTTTCTGTTTACTTTCTTAAATAAACAAAACGCTTGTTTACCAATCATTATCTTTAAAATAGGTTTATTTGTACGTGCAAACAACAGCAGCATAATATGGGATGTCACGTTTCACTGCGGTAAAACTACGGCTAATCGCGAAATCGAAAGTGAAACTGTGTAAAAGGGTTCCGTTTGATCAGGTTTACCGTGTAGATTAATGACAGACACGTTCAGCTAGAACTGCAATGTTTACAGCAATGTTGGACGACATGCAATTATAAGCTGAAAGCGTCTGTCGTTAAGCTACACGGTAAACTTGATCAAACGGAACCCTTTTACATAGTTTCACTTTCGGTTTCGCGATTATGTGTACTGCCGCAAACTACGCCCATGCACATATAGCTTTGCTAGAGCCACCGTACTGCAGTGTCTGTTGTTTGTGCTGCTGGAGACTGCCAAGTGAACGTAACAGAGAACTGGCTTCCTCTCATGCATGAAGTATAGCCTCTAAAGCACCTGTGGTCAGTTCTCTTTTACAGCATGCGCTCAAAATAAATCCCGGGTTGTTTATTTCAGCTTGAAACCAAAAGTGTTTCGGAAGAATGTCTAGTTTTTATATATGGGACATGGTTGTAACGTGTGCTGATATTTCATATCGTAGTTACATTGCAGTCTTTTGTAAAGTTCTGTTATTGTTCTCCGTGCCGCCAATGACTTTTGTTGAAGACTTTTATTTTCATTTCTGACAGATCAGTTTATGATGTAGTCTTTTGTAAAGTGTTGTTCTCCGTGCCGGCGATGACTTGCATATAGATCGCTATAGATAGATAGATGTGTGATTATAAAACTCAAACGATAAATAAGCCCTGAAAGTGATTTGCTTCATTGAATAGTGATAACTCATTATAACTTGTGTGTTTGTGTTTGTAGGAGAGAAAAATCTGGTGTAGAATCAGCACAGCAGACGTGTGTGTTCATCTGACCTTCAGTCTGTCCATGTGAGTCAATCTTTAACTCACTTCTCAATCAGTTACCATCCTGAATGAAGGAGAATTTTGACAAAGTTGTTTTTCCCTTCTGTCTGCACATTGTTTTAGTCTGGTCAGAGGAGAAGATCCTTGAAGAAGTGAAGCTAAATCACACAAGAGCTCTTTCTGTTGCTGAACTTTGTGTCCAGATTTCATCAAGATGGTGTCAATCTTAAGTGGCTCCAGGACAACTCCTCCAAGGAGGGAAGATCCTCCTGACTATTCAGACGACATGGCTGAGGGTTTGCTCTTGTTTTTTAACCGGTTTCAGTGGTTTGAAATTAAAAGTGAGATTGAAAAGACATGCGGCATTAAAACAGAGCGTTTATGGTCAGATGAAGAGATTAGACAAGCTTGGGAAAATGCGTCAATACAAGAAGATCCCACCAGACAGCAGTGGGCCTGTGTGATAACGTTTAAGATGATGGAAAGGTTGAGTTATGATGAAGATGCAGGAGACCTATCCGATAGTCCAGCAGATAGATCATCTAAAAGCCATAAAAAAGTAAAGATTCAGTCTAATGAGAAATATGAACAGCCAATCGGAGAGTTTGGTTTTCCTGACCTTAAACGCAAACAAGCCGCCGATTTTACTGAAAGTAAAAAAGCTCTGGATAGGGATTTTGTAAGTTCTCCAGTCATCGGCATAAAAATCCCTCTCTCAGAGCTGTTTGGTAGGGAAGCCACCTCTGAGCAAACTGGAGCAGTCACATCTGCCTATAAATTAATAGATGGATGCCCTTCAAGAAGAGAAATAAGGAAAACAATAGCGTACGTCATGTCATACGACGAAAACCCCAAGAATGCCGAATGGGTGTATGAGATATTAAACCACAAGACTTTAGCTAAGAATTATGTAGCATGTTGTCATTTTAAAACACTTCTAAAACTCGAAGACTACCATCGAGGTCATCTTGTTGCAGCGGGCAGTAACACGTGGTGTCAGAAAGTCTATAATGACACTTTTGATGACTCTAACATGTCGCCACAGTACTCTAAGCTAAACCAAAGGCAGTGGTATCAATTGGAGAAAATGTGTCGCAACAAAATAAATGAAAGCAAGATTCGTAACGACCACGTGTACACTGGACCAATGCAAGACTCAAAATCTGCAACCCAAAGATGCAGTGCCTCAGGGAAAGCAGTGCCGGATTACTTCTATAAAGTGATTATTGAGGAAAATCATGACGGCACAATGTCAGAGCCGATCTGCTATGTGATTTCCAATGACAAAACTAAAATAATAGATGACATTAGACTTAAGGAGGAGACTGAAGTACCCATGCGTGACTTTCTGGGGAGGTACAAGACGTCAGTGAAGGATCTTGAGAATATCTCTGGGCTGAACTTCTGTGAGTGGGCTGTTCAGATAGACAGAGATGAGATCAGGAGTGTGACGTGGACAGGAAAAGACGGAAGAGGACAATCACGTAGTGCTAAAGTTGAAGTCAGGATTAGCATCCCAAAAATATCAGCGCTGAATGTTGTTGCTGATGATCTGGCGGAGTACAGTCAATCACTGAGGCTGAAGTAGACACACACTGTGAAGCCCCCCCCACCCCCGCTCCGTAACTTAATTAACATTTTCCGCTAATCGCCTAGCAACCACTCAGAACACCCTAGCATTTACCTAGCAACATCTTAGCAACTGCCTAGCAACAAACGAGAACATGAATTCTTCTTAAATATACCATAAAATCTTTCACTTTTAACATATAACAATCAGTATAAATAAGAAGACATATGCTGATTAGGGGCGTCACGGTGGCGCAGTGGGTAGCACGATCGCCTCACAGCAAGAAGGTCGCTGGTTCGAGCCTCGGCTGGGTCAGTTGGCATTTCTGTGTGGAGTTTGCATGTTCTCCCCGTGTTGGCGTGGGTTTCCTCCGAGTGCTCTGGTTTCCCCCACAGTCCAAACACATGCGCTATAGGGGAATTGGGTAGGCTAAATTGTCCGTAGCGTATGTGTGTGTATGAGTGTGTATGGATGTTTCCCAGTGATGGGTTGCAGCTGGAAGGGCATCCGCTGCGTCAAACATATGCTGGATAAGTTGGCGGTTCATTCCGCTGTGGCGACCCCAGATTAATAAAGGGACTAAGCCGAAAAGAAAATGAATGAATGAATGCTGATTAGGTTTATGACAGTTCAAATGATCTTGTTGCTATTAATTGCTGATGCGTTTATCACGGTATACGGTATTATCACGGTATTGAGCTAAGCTGCAAAAAAAAAAAAACTTAGTGTATTGCTTAATTGTGTGTTTCTATATATAACCAAATTAAATTGCAAAAGGATTATAAAGTACTGGATTTATATATATATATACACATTTATATTTTATTTATCGCTGCTCTCTGGTAATGTAACGTGAAGCGGACGCTGACAAGGGAGTGAGGATCCAAATGCAGGTTTTATTAAGAATAGTCAGGCAAGCAATGGTCAACACTGGGGCAAACAGATGTATATAGGCAAATCCAGAATCGTAGTCAAAAACACAGGCAGATGGTCAAAAGGCAGACAGGAATAAAACAAACAAAACAAAGCGAGGGTCAATAACACGGCAAGACAAGGCAAGGCATACACGTCGTAATGTTCACTATACAGATTAACAAGACTCTGTGTGTTTGTGTGCTGTATAAATATTCCAGTAATCAGTGTGTTGCATGACTGGATCGTATAGTCCAAATACCGGTCGATTTGTAGTTCTATGTGATCTGTGAGTTTACCAGCGATCTGCACAGGCTGGTGATCGTGACAGGTGACCTGAAGTGCTTCTGTTTTCCTTCCTGTTTTCCTTAAAAGCATCTGTTAAATGACTAAATTGTAAAACCGTATCTTTGTATTATATGTGATGCTGTAATGCAGGCTTCGGCACATTGTTTAATCTTCTGTATTGGAGCTATGTTAAATCATGGTGCCTGTAGGAGCCATTTAAAGCAACTCCTGTTTTGTCCACAAGAGGGCAGACTTGCAACACGTGTATTAAGAGCACCTGTGATATGAGAGAGCGTGTGCTGATGGTGAAAGCGTACAGTTTTTGACCTAATCTGTGTTTTAACTGTGTCAGTGGATGCATTGTGTTAAAGGGGACCTATTATGCCTCTTTTTACCCGATGTAAAATGCGTCTCTGATGTCCCTAAAGTGTGTGTGTGTGTGTGTGTGTGTGTGTGTGTGTGTGTGTGTGTGTG
>CAIGQV010019355.1:6888039-6900276 GCA_903798115.1 Danio jaintianensis
CAGTGCAAATACAACGACAGTGCAAAATACAGACAGTGCAAATACAACGACAGTGCAAAATGCAGACAGTGCAAATACAACGACAGTGTAAAGTTGACAACGATATGTAAAATGGAGGCCACTTGAATGGTTTGTGAGCACATTTAAGTGCACAGCATGCCATATCATCTGATAATTGTAGGAAATAATCCCAAAAGGCAATTGACTGTGTAAAGCCACATAAAACAACACAAAAATACGATGTATATGCCGAGTTCAGCGGCTAATCAGCCGGAATGCAACCTAGCTGTTGCTCAAGTGGCCACGCCCTTAATTATGCAGATAATGATATAACTCAATATAAATTAAACAGATGAGTTATAAAAAAATTCACCCCCTCACAGTTGTCATGAAAGGTAATATGAGCTATATATACCAACATTGTTTTTGTACCAGGCTATAAACCCCCTTTTTTCTGCTGTAAAGTTGGCCATTTTAACACTGGGGTCAATAGAAATGTGCTCTATTATGGAGCCAGGCCTAGCGGAATTTCGATGAATTGCAGTTTTAGTTACTTCCGTATTAGCTTCACGAGGTAGAGCGGGAGATTGCCGCTTGGTTTTGATCTAATATTGGTCTCGTCATGCGATTTCGTAGGTCAGAGTTCGCCAAGTTTGAACTTTGGACCGCAGCGACATGCGAAACCTGTCGCACAAGCTTGCTTTTCTGATCTGCTTCACTCGTATGGAGGTCTATGAGGCAAAAGGTGCAGTGTTACCACGGCTTTAATCTGTTGTGTTATTCTATAGGCTAGTTGCTATGGCAACACAACAACTATAGCTAATATAAAAAAATTATCCATTCATTCATTCATTCATTTTCTTTTCGGCTCAGTCCCTTTATTAATCAGAGGTTGCCACAGCGGAATGAACCGCCAACTTATCCAGCATATGTTTTACGCAGCGGATGCCCTTCCAGTCGCAACCCAACACTGGGAAACATCCATACACACTCATTCACACACATACACTACGGCCAATTTAGGTTATTCAATTTACCTATAGCGCATGTGTTTGGACTGTGTGGGAAACCGGAGCACCCGGAGGAAACCCATGCCAACATGGGGAGAACAAACTCCACACAGAAATGCCAACTGACCCAGCCGGGGCTCGAACCAGCAACTTTCTCGCTGTGAGGCGATCGTGCTGTCCACTGCGCCACCGTGACGCCCAGAAATGACCCAGTACTATACAAACTTTTTCTACAGCTACACTACAATACATATTACAGTATATTACAGGATTATTGACAGTTTGTCACTTGATACTACAATATGCTTTAGCATTAATTACCAAATGCTAATGTGTATAATATATATATATCTATAATATATACAATTAAAAACACTTTTGCTGCTTGTTCAAACTACTCATTTAAAATGAGTTGAAACAGCGCAATTCTTACTTTTTTAGGACAACATAATAGTTTTATGTTCAATCCACTTAAATTTGTGAAAACTAGTAAGTTAACTTAATCGATTTGTGTTGTGTTGTGTTGTGTTGGGTTCAAACAGCATTTTAGTATTTAATATAAATTACTATAGTA
Organism: Danio jaintianensis; assembly: GCA_903798115.1. NCBI lineage: Eukaryota > Metazoa > Chordata > Actinopteri > Cypriniformes > Danionidae > Danio > Danio jaintianensis. Next base: position 6,889,624 of record CAIGQV010019355.1, read on the forward strand.
TTTTGGCGACGCGGTGGCGCAGTGGGTAGCATGTTCGCCTCACAGCAAGAAGGTCGCTGGTTCGAGCCTCGGCTGGGTCAGTTGGCATTTCTGTGTGGAGTCTGCATGTTCTCCCCGTGTTCGCGTGGGTTTCCTCCGGGTGCTCCGGTTTCCCCCACAGTCCAAACACATGCGCTATAGGGGAATTGGGGTAAGCTAAAATTGTCCGTAGTGTATGTGTGTGCATGAGTGTGTATGAATGTTTCCCAGTGATGGGTTGCAGCTGGAAGGGCATCCGCTGCGTAAAACATATGCTGGATAAGTTGGCGGTTCATCCCGCTGTGGCGACCCCAGATTAATAAAGGGACTAAGCCGAAAAGAAAATGAATGAATGAACTATAGTATTTTTTTCATATGGGATATCCCAAAATGATCAAATGGTGAACTGTCACTTTAACACTCATAACTAAAGTACGTTCTCCTGCCCCTCCAGACGCCGCATGTAAAGCGTTGACAGAGAAAGTTTTGTTGGTGTGCCATTATTCGGGAACACACCCAGCGGCCGAGACACACCCAGACCGGGCGGCACAACACAACACAACTGCAGGAGAGAGAGAGAGAGAGAGAGAGAGAGAGGGGTCAGAAGTGACCTTATTTGGTAATCAGTCTCTCTCTCTCTCTCTCTCTCCCTCAGCCTGTCTCTCTACATCTGGCATCGCTCACGTCGAGACCTTTGACTTTGCATTAGAAACTCCTCAAGCCTTCCACTGGTAAGCTCAACGGTCTCCCTGGAGTGCGTTTTTAACGGCTTTACACTTTTTGAAAATTTAAAACGTTACTCTTTGTTTCGTTTTAGTTTCCATGGCGACGCACACGCTTCAGTTAGAATCAGTGGCCAATTCGAAAATTTGAAATTCTGGCAGTTATTTGGCAGTTGCCGTCTGAACTTTCTGAATCCAGTATGTGGGACGGTACTTCCACCAGCACAGAAATACTAATCTGCCAACACTGTATTTGAATGGTTCTGACGTCCGGGTTAGGGATTAGATAGGTTAGGGCAATATTACAGCTTCATATCACAATAATCCACATTAAAATTTACACTGGCAGCAAAGTCTGATGGGTAGCATATTGCGTCATCAAAATGTGCTACCTACTTTTTGAATGGGAGGTAGGAGAATCTGACAAGGTAGGAAAAATCGACAGAACACCGTACTGCTAATAGAGCTGTAGTTGCCCATTCAGCAGAGAGAACAGCAGTGGATTGATTTTTCCGACACATGGGTGATGCAGAGAGAGACTGCGCGAGTCCACAAACATTCCTGACCCGCTGATAAAACCCTCCCGGCGGCCCGGGTCTCTCCTGGATCCTCATTCCGCATTCCTCACATTCTTCAGCCTCCGTGCGCGATCATTCATGCGCGCCGCGTTTGATTTCACACGTGCTTGAGAAAATATAAGGATTTCCCATTATAAGGAAACTTTGCTTTAGTACCACTTTCATTAAAAGGATGTCTGAAAATAGTCCAGTAATCCATGTACATTACACTCAAAAAACGACTTTGCTGCTACTGATTTAAAATGAGCTGAAACAACACAAGTCTTGAGATTATTTGGGGGGAGCAACTTTATTGTTTTTATGTTCATTCATTCATTCATTTTCTTTTCGGCTTAGTCCCTTTATTAATCTGGGGTCACCACAGTGGAATGAACCGCCAACTTATCCAGCATATGTTTTACGCAGCGGATGCCCTTCCAGCTGCAACCCATCACTGGGAAACATCCATACACACTCATTCACACTCATACACTACGGACAATTTTAGCTTACCCAATTCACCTATACCGCATGTTTTTGGACTTGTGGGGGAAACCGGAGCACCCGGAGGAAACCCACGCGAACACGGGGAGAACATGCAAACTCCACACAGAAACGCCAACTGACCCAGCCGAGGCTCGAACCAGCGACCGTCTTGCTGTGAGGCGAACGTGCTACCCACTGCGCCACCGTGACGCCCTGTTTTATGTTCAATTCACTTAATTTTTTTTAAGTTAACTTAATCGATTTGTGTTGTGACAGCACGAACGAATTGCGTGGAACCCTGCATTTTCTTTTACAGCGGATTTAGATTTTATGCATTAATAAAATAACACAAGCAAACATGGCAGAGCATGCAGGCACATAACATGAGCAAATGTAAGTTATCGTAAAAGGTAGGCTAATATATTGTTTTTAAACCATAACTAGGCAAATTGTATTATACATACTGCATATATTTTATTTACAACACTTTGTTAATAAATGCTGCATAGGCTGTAGTATTAACTAGTCATAAACTGTAATACATAAATAATAAGTACTGTACTTACTAAATAAACTATAATAATTATAATAAATATAAATATTATAGGGCTGCACGGTGGCGCAGTGGGTAGCACAATTGGCTCACAGCAAGAAGGTCGCTGGTTCGAGCCTCGGCTGGGTCAGTTGGCGTTTCTGTGTGGAGTTTGCATGTTCTCCCCGTGTTGGCGTGGGTTTCCTCCGGGTGCTCCGGTTTCCCCCACAGTCCAAAGACATGTGGTATAGGTGAATTGGGTAGGCTAAAATGTCCGTAGTGTATGAGTGTGTATGGTGTCACGTGATGGTATCGGAGACGGGACAAAAGGTAGGATCCATGTGCAGTTTATTGATGAGACATCGTGCAAAAACAGGACATGGTGAAAAACAAAGTAACAAAACGATAAACTAAGACCAGGACTAAAACATAACGAGCAAAAACCATACCATCAAAACCAACGGAAACAAGAAGACATATAACGACAGAGCAAAGACAAGACGGGTGCAGGGTATATTTACAGTCCAAACAAATCTGTAGTGAACGGGTTGCAGCTGCGGAAGTGATCAGTGTAAGTGGAGACCGGGTGTGTGTGACGGAATGCTGGGAAATGTAGTTCGTATGATGTATAGTTCACCAGCGATCTCAAAAGTCCCTGATCGCTGGTGATCATGACAGTATGGGTGTTTCCCAGTGATGGGTTGCAGCTGGAAGGGCATCCGCTGCGTAAAACATATGCTGGAAAAGTTGGCGGTTCATTCCGCTGTGGCGACCCCAGATTAATAAAGGGACTAAGCCGAAAAGAAAATGAATGAATGAATATTATAAATCTTTTATATAAAACAGTTCATTTATTAAATATAATAAATAAACTATACTTCAGTTGCAGTAAGCTGTGGTAATGTAGCCTATTTGTAGAAAACGTAGTATACAGTGTTATGTAATTTATTTATATTGCTAGTTGTTGTATTAGAAGTACCACAGCAGATTAAAGTACCTTACTATAGTATGATTCAAAAACACTACTATAAGTAACTAAAGAATTTTATGTTTGAAGATTTCAGTAAACATTTATTTTATGTGCGCTAAGATGGGCGTTTTTCATTCAGATTTGCGTGATTTTAGCTTGATTTATTTCATGTTTTGAATTGACAAAGTGTCGATGTGTTTTTGAAGTTTAGCTAACTGAGAAAGCAGAAATAAAATCAACCGTTTAATACACATACCTGTGTTTATAGACACACCTGTGCTTATAGACATACCTGTGCTTATAGACATACCTGTGCTTATAGACATACCTGTGTTTATAGACATACCTGTGTTTATAGACATACCTGTGTTTATAGATATACCTGTGTTTATAGATATACCTGTGCTTATAGACATACCTGTGTTTATAGACACACCTGTGTTTATAGACACACCTGTGTTTATAGACACACCTGTTATTATTCAAAAATTGCATTAACCATTACGCATTGTATGATTTTCAGTCAAATAATATGCAAACCAATGAGATAGATGCACAGTTAGACCTGATAGAATCTGTAACAAGACACTATTAAAATAACGTTTAAAAATAGTAGGCTAAAATAAACTATCCGTGCATAAATATTTAAATGATAAAATAAACTCTTCATATTGTGGAACGCATGTCAACACTGACACCCATTATTTATTTATTTATTTATTTAAAAGAAAGAGGAAAAGTTCCTGATTCCAGACATTCCTCCATTCCTGCGTGTGTGTGTGTGTGTGTGTGTGTGTGTGTGTGTGTGCGTGTAAACACGGTCCGGCGACTTATATGGTCACAAAAGCCCAAAGTCGCGCACATACCTCAGACATTAAGCACACATACGGGGCCCTGCGGCCCAACTATTTCAAGTTCACCCTGTGACGCGGACTTTTACCCGCTCCGGCACGCCCACACGCCGCTTGTGATTGGCCGAAGCCCTTGGGAATGCAGAGCGAGCGGACTGTGATTGGCGGAGAGGCAGGAAAGGGGCGGTGCCGTGCCGCAGACTCCGCCCCACCGGGACCGCACCCCGAACCATTACAGCAGGACGGAGTTCAACTACGAGTGGAAGAGGGAGGGAAGAGAAGGAAAGGAGGAAAAAAAGAGAAAAGAGAGAGAGAAGCGAAGAGAGCGAACTTGTGCGCAGTGGATTGAGAAGGGAAGTCTGGAGCGCGCGACACGGATCCACACTGAGCCTCTGGAGTTTCTGACAACCATCCCCCGAACTCCGAGCGTCTGCATCTGATTAGCAGGTAAAGCACCGGGTAGACGGTTCCGTTTCCTCCGCAGATCCATTCAGTCGCCGCGCGGAGAAACAGGAAGTGAGCTGGGACCTGGAGTGACGCGGCCTGATTTTGCTGCACTTTCAAACTTGTTGGGGTGAATTCGCCACGATTGATCGATATTTCTAGCGAAGATAACCTGTGACGCGTCAGATCGGCACGGACAGCCGCGCGGTGAGTTTCAGGAAGTGCTCGAGCGCAGAAACACCGGCTCGCGCGGGCCTGAACGGGCACGCGGAAACCCGTTATTTTTTAGAGAAAATGCTATTTGCGCAAAAGTAGGGTGCAGTGCGACTGCAAACTGAGTATGATGTCATTGTGCGCTAGCGAGTGACGTTTCACGGGAATTCATTACGTCATTGCTCGCGTTAAAACTGGGCCAAGCGGCGCGTTTTCAGTTATCCGCCCGAATTTAAGGACGAATCTGAATTAGCGGTGTCTTACCAGAGTAGAGAAGTAAACGTTGACACAATTAAATGTAGTTCCAGAGAGTTCTAGCAAGTTACAGACGGATAGAAATAGGTTACGCGCGCTCCCAAAGTTCGATGAGGGTGTGATCGCGCTGCGTGCTCCCGCAGACATTGGTGCGCGCTTTCTTTAACCGGACAATTTTCAATTGTGTGCAAGAAACTTGGTTAATATTTGAAAAGAGTGCACACGGTCATCCGCGGGAGCGCGCTGCGCGAGCTCGTCCTCCTGGTGTGTGGCCTTGTTGCATTTCTGTGTGTTTAAGAATACGTGTTGTAGGCTACTTTCTCAATATTTGTCTATAAAATAGCACAACTGATTTCAGAAACCCTCTAATGCTTTATTAATTCTTGGTTATTCATGAACAGGATGTTGATGAGTCTCTGAAGTGAGTGATTGACAGTTGCTTTAGCTTTATGCTCAGATTTTGTTGTGATTTTGTCGGGTGTGTCTTAAAACCACACATAAATCCATGTGAGCTCTCAGATTCATGCTGATGTAAGTGTACTGCATTTATCTTTGTCGTCATTATGTATGCTGCTAGTAATAGCGTTGTGTGTGTGTGTGTGTGTGTGTGTGTGTGTGTGTGTTCAGTGCTATTGAGCAAATAATATTGTTAAAATTGACACCAGTTTCACTTTCTTAGAAGACGTCTGCAGTAGACACCTGACCTGTGTGTGTGTGTGTGTGTGTGTGTGTGTGTGTGAGTGACCTGGTTTTCTTTGAGCGAGTGTGTCTAGGACGTTGTGACCCAGTAAAAGCACATGCTGGTCTCATTCTGGATTTTGTTGTAGTTTCTCCCCATTGGTTAAGGAAATGCATAAGACTCACTCAATCCCTGCCGCATTTATCCTGCGCACAGAGCTGCTGCGTCCAAGTCATGTCCAAAAGATCATATTTACGAGTTGAACGCAACCACAACATCGTAATTGTGGGGAACAGTTTTTTTTGAGGGCCTAAAGCTTCAGACTTGAAAACAGACGCAATGGATATATTTATTTAGTCAGTAGTTGACTGTAATTTGGTTGCAGCTTTTGAAGTTGCTGTATTTTTATGCACAATAAAAGTTGCATGTGATGTAGTAGAATATGAAGTGATTCAATGTCTACATGCATAGATGAAATAAGTGCTTAAAAGAGCAAATGCACTATGCTTTCTCTATCATTTCATAGAGGTTGCTTAGAAATGCAGCATTTTAACACGTTTTTAGTCAGCTTGCTCTTGATTTGAGTGATTCGAACAAATCTGACATTGTAATTATGACTTGTCAACCTGTAAATATGAACAAGAGGACTTTAACAAATGTGTTTATGCATGCATGGAATTTTTACATCTATTGTTTTCCAAAACATGCATTAAAAGGTGTGAGCATGACCACTCGTTTATAACTTATTATGGCCCATTATTTAAACAGACTGTCAAAACTAAGGACAAATTGAAATAAAATAGTTTTATGAATGCAAAAAAACAATACATATATTTCTTAACAGATGTCTGATATCAAATTAAACATGAACATGAAGTCAGCGCCAATAGCCTAGTGGTTAAGTGCACCGACATATAGCACCAAGGTACCCACGGCGACCCGAGTTTGATTCCCGGCTCGATGTCCTTTGCCGATCCTTCCCCTCTCTCTGCTCCAAATGCTTTCCTGTCCATTCTGCACACTGTTCTATCCACTAAAGGTTAAAAACCCCTAAAGATAATTATGGAAAAAAACATGAACATGGAGAAGTCATGAGTTACTAAATCATATAATGTTGCGTACTCCAGAGACTGGAAATCAAACTAAGGTCATTGAAGTGCACTGGAACTAGTGCTAGTAAATTACGCAAACATTGCGGAAAATAACAATGTTTTGAGTTTGTAGAAAGTCGAAAATCTCAATCAGTATTTAATTGTACAGTATTTAAATGACAATATGCACTGTGCTGGATGGATTGTAACATGCCAAAACCAGGACCTTTCGAGTACATGGTGTCATAAAATATTAAGAAATGGGAAACCATACGTTACAGGGATTTGTAAAGAACACCATGTATCGCAAAATTACTCTTACACAGTTTTGGGTTGCGCTTTTGTTGCAGTGACAATATTATTGAAACACTAGTGAACGGTAAACAGTTGCATTTAATCGTCATACCAATTGGTATCAAAACCAACTACTAAGTAAATTTTTTAAATTAAATTTATAGGACCAAATTTTAGTGTTTGTACATATTTGACCCAAAGTTTGGTATTTTAGAGTATGCAACACACTTTTGGTTTAAGCTACTTGTTTTTCAAAATGAAAACTTTGAATTTAAGTTTTTAATGAATTGTTGTTAGCGCCACATGTGGCCGTTCAATGAACTGCAGTAACGTAACGATTCAGTGATTTGATGAACTCACATTGTAGAATTGTGAAAGTCTTTTTTTCGTCTTTAATTAAAAGCTATTTGATAAAAGAGCAGTTTTTGGATGAAAATTCTAATGTATTGAAGGGGTTAATCACACTAAATTCATTTTTCAGTTCTGAAAACGTGAAGCAAACTTCACTTAATGCTGGAGCGCATGACATCGGGTACTATTTTTGTGCACCGAGTTGACTTTTTTTATTCAACTGCAGGCACACAGAGCGCTTCATCAAAAACACAAGGCTAAACAGGCATGAGATACTTGCTGCCAATAAAAAACATTTTTAAAAGGCCTCATGGGGCTGTTGAATGCTTGATTTTGATTGGCTGGTGAGCATTATCAGAATCAGAAAGAGCTTTATTGCCAGGTTTGTTCACACATACGAGGAATTTGTTTTGGTGACAGAGCTTCTACAGTGCAACAGAATTACAGAGACAGGACAAAAAAACAATAATAAATATATTTTAAAAATAAAAGTAAATAGCGAATGCAAATATACAAATTGACAAGTGTATGTACAGGAATATTACTATATACAACGTTATATGGCAGCTGTTATGCGCAAATTAGCATGTAAAGTATGTTGTTAAATAAGTGTTTATGTGTATAAAAAGTGTATAGCAAGTAGTGATGTTTGTTTCATAATTACTATCATTCAAGTGTGTTTGGTTATTGTCAGATAAACGCACAGCTAAAGTAGTTCCGGCAGGTTTAGAGCGCATTACAGCTCCATATCACTCCGCTGAATGATTCGAGTTATTTCACAGCTGCAACAGTCAAAAATCACATCAACACACAACAGAAGGCTTTGGAGGAGATGTGTGAGAAACTAGTGCTACGCACAGGAGACGTTTGAGGACAAAAACCTGACAAATGTCTGAAATACAACATCTGAACAGTGTGAGAACCGTAGTATAAGCTGAATAATTGATTCCAGGCCATTGAATTGTTAGATATTAATGCACACCCAAACAGCCACTCTGTTCCAGCACCTCAGGTGTGCTTTATTCTATAATAATTTAATGGTACATTATCAATTATCTCTGACTTAATTTGAGCAGACGTGTTCAGAATGATTTGAAATCAGCAGTTTATTCTATGTTGGTTGTTTTTAACTATTTATTTTTACACAAGTGAGTTGACTGTCAGTGGAGGAAAATGTCCGCAGGCTTCAGACGTTAATCCACTGGCACAATGGCAGAAACACTGCCGAACAGGTGCGGACATGCAGGACTGTTGTTTGTGTGCTCGCGCCCCATGGCATTATGGGTAGAGCGTGTGATTGGCCGCGGGGTTTGATGCGCAGCTGCTGTGTGTGTTTGTGAATGAGCTCAAGTCCAGCTGTGAGATCAGAGTGATGATGATGATGATGATGATAGAATGATGATGTCATTCACCTCTGATCTCTTTGATCTCCGCTCTGATCGTGTGTTTGTTCTCTGCAGTTTGATTCTGGAAGTGAAGATCTCATTGTTTGTCTCCATAGAGCGCTGTTGTTTTGTCTGATGACATCATGCGCTGTGGTTTATTAGAATCAGAATCAGATTAAAGGGGAAGTTCACCTTAAAATCACCATTCTGTCATCGTTTATTCACTTTCGTCTTGCACAAACAACACAAGACATTTCGGAGAACGTGTATGTTTGTTTATTTAGATTTTTGAAGAAATATCAGAGATCATCAGTGGAGTCTGTGTGTCTTTGACAATCGTATGGATCGTCTGTCTATTGTGGCACACTCATGTTGAATAATTAATTTGATTATTACTGTATTTAATACATGGATACTTTAAAAATATTTTCTGTTGCAAAATCGTTTGTCCTTGTTGATTTTATTATTATTATTATAAGTAATATTATTAGGTTTTGTTTGAGTTATGCATTTCATTATATGCATAATAGATTTATAAATAATAGTTTTATTATAAATAAAAATAAACTTGAGTGAAATAAGATTTAATTAAAATGTAATTAGTTCATTAAACAATAATATTTATATATTATAATTATTAATGAAATAAAAATAGAAAATTATAAAGAAGTCTTCTGTCTTTATTATGTTTATTATTTATATATATTTTTTAATTATAGTTTCAGAAAATTCAGAAATCAAAAGTTTGCTGATCAATTTTTCTTTTCTGTCTGATTTCAGGGACAAAGCCATGTTGAATATTCATTCATTCATTCATTTTCTTTTCGGCTTAGTCCCTTTATTAATCTGGGGCCGCCATAGCAGAAGGAACCGCCAACTTATCCAGCATATGTTTTACGCAGCGGATGCCCTTCCAGCTGCAACCTATCACTGGGAAACATCCATACACACTCATTCACACACATACACTACGGACAATTTAGCCTACCCAATTCACCTATAGCACATGTGTTTGGACTGTGGGGGAAACCAGAGCACCAGGAGGAAACCCACGCCAACACGGGGAGAACATGCAAACTCCACACAGAAATGCCAACTGACTCAGCCGAGGCTCGAACCAGCGACCTCCTTGCTGTGAGGCGAACGTGCTACCCACTGCGCCACCGTGCAGCCCCCATGTTGAATAAATGGCTTATTTTGTTTGCGTTATTATATATTTTTGTCAGTAAATAAATCTACCATTTAATTTATAAATGAACATTGTAAAAATGTAGTAATTAAATAAGTTACAAGATACAATTTAAATAATAAAACATTTAATTAAATCATTGATTAATTATACAAAAATATTAATACATTAGCATTTTCTTCATTGAAACAAAAATAGAAAATAATAAAGAAAGCTTCTATTTTTGATATATTTATTATTATTCAGGGTTCATACGGTCATGGAAAAGTCATGGAATTTTGACATGGCATTTTCCAGGCCTGGAAAAGTTTTGGAAAATCAGAAAAACCCACAAAGTTTTGGAAAAGTCATGGAAAACAGATATCTGTATACTTGAATATAGGTTAGCTGTCTTTACTACTTTTCTGTCATACTCAAACTCATTCATCACATGCTCTCACATTATTAGTGCGGTGTAAGCATTATCTAAGTCAATTTTACATAGATATAAATATCAGTTGAAACTATATAGATTGTTGCGTGTTTTACGATATGCTGTAATAAATGTTTACATGTATTGTTTTTTACCATGCATATGAAGTGAAGTGAAGTGAAGTGTAGTGTGGCCAAGTATGGT
>CAIGQV010019355.1:6943131-6967202 GCA_903798115.1 Danio jaintianensis
TATTGTCGTTATCATAGCAACTATAGAATCACCACAACAGACTAATTGCTATTGTTATTGTTGCCATATCAACTTTAAAATAACTACAACAGACTAGTTACTATTGCTATTGTTACCATAGCAACTATAGAATCACCACAACAGACTAATTACTATTGTTGTTACCATAGCAACAATAGAATTACCACAACAAACTAATTAATATAGTTGTTACCATAGCAACTATACAATTACCACTACACATTAATTCAAGTGTGTTTACTATAGTATGGTTTAAAATCACTATAGTATTTGTTTTTTTCAAACTCAAGTGAATCTGTCAGTTCTCAAGTGGTTCCAAACATTTAAGAATTTTGCTTTTCTGCTGAGCACAAAAGAAGATATTGTGAAAAATGTTGGGTACTGGTAGCCATTGACTTCCATAGTAGGGAAATAAATACTATAGTAAAAGTAAGTAGCTGCCGATTTCAAACATTCTTCACAATATGTTATTATATGCAGAGGTTGTATAAATGATGACGGAATACGTTTTTTGGGGTGAAAAAATTCTTTGAATGTAAATATTTGTTCTGAAATGTGTTTTTATTGGTGGAGGATCATCTGGTGATGTCATCGATGTGGGTGAGGCTTTATTCATGTAAATGAGATGGTGACTGTTAGTTATTTTATGTGAATGTAGAAACGTGTTGTTATTTCTTTAAAGTAATTTATTTTTATTGTTCAGTCTTTGTTTTCATTCAGGCTGATTTAATTGTGTTCATTATTTTTTTACAACCAAATATACCATTATAGTTTTATTCATGTTTTAAATGAGCTATTATTCATAAGTTTTCCCCAAATGTTTTTGTTTTCGTTAATTTATTTTCAGTTTTTATTTCAATTTATTCAATTAATTTATTCGTATAACAAAATTCAATTAGTCAATTTATTGTAGTGTGGTTATTTTCAAGATGGTCCCTTGGAAACTAGCTAAAATAGAGTTGTTATTATTATGTTAAAGTTATTTTATTCGATTAATGAAGAGTTTAATGATTTTAATTTTAGATAGCTGTTGTAACATTCATGAAGAAGTGAAGTGAAGTGAAGTGAAGTGAAGTGAAGTGTAGTGTGGCCAAGTATGGTGTCCCATACTTGGAATTTGTGCTCTGCATTTAACCCATCCAAGTGCACACACACAGTTAGTGAACACACACATACCGTGAACACACACCCGGAGCAGTGGGCAGCCATGCTGTGGCGCCCGGGGAGCAGTTGGGGGGAACGGTGCCTTGCTCAAGGGACTCACCTCAGTCGTGGTATTGAGGGTGGTGGAGAGTGCTGGTCATTCACTCCCCCCACCCCCAATTCCCGCTGGTACCGAGTGTCGAACCAGCAACCTTCGGATCACGAGTCCAACACTCTAACCACCAGGCCACGACTGCCCCGAACTAGAAACTACTGAACATTGTGTTTATCTGTCAAGTGAAAGAGGGTTTGTGTGTTGTATAAGGTGAGTGTGTAAGGACAGTGTTTCTGTGTGTTCAGGGGTGACGGGACGCTCTCTTTACTGGTGTTTTGCGATTGGAATCAGAATATGTGCTTATCCATGTGTGTGTTTTGGCTTATTTGCTTCTGTGCGGGACACTTTTGATGCTGTTTGAGCTGAACTGAACTGTGATTGGTCGGTTTAGGCTTAGCTACGCAGTGATTGGTGCGTTTGAGCTTGTGATTGGTGTATTTAAGCTCTGCTGCTCTGTGATTGGTGCACTCAAGTTGAACTGTGCTGCGATTGGTTTACTCAAGCTGATCTGAGCTGTGATTGGTGCGTTTGAGCTGAACTGAGCTGTGATTGGTGTGTTTGAGCACAGGGCGAGCTGGAGAAGCAGCTGCTGCAGGCAAACCCGATCCTGGAAGCCTTCGGAAATGCCAAAACCGTCAAAAATGACAACTCTTCTCGATTCGTAAGACTCTCTTGCTTTATAGCGATCTTATTTCAGTCCCAGTGTAAATACATGCGCGACTGATCTTTTATCTCCTCTGTGTTTCAGGGCAAGTTCATCAGGATCAACTTTGACGTCAACGGCTACATCGTTGGAGCCAATATTGAGACCTGTATCTTTATGAGCTGCTTGATATGCTTTAAAACTCAGGGTCATTATCTCTGGGATATGGGAGTACTGGCTTATTTGCATATTCATGAGGTCGATCACATTTATTGGGGGATTTACAGCCCGTTGCATATGTTTACACGGCAAAAAATGCTTTTTTTACTTAGTTTTTGTCTTGTTTCTAGTCCAAATGTCTACAAATTCTTAAATCAAGACACATTTTCTAGACAAGTAAAACATATTGTCTTGTTTTGAGAAATAATGAGTAAAAATTAAGCAAGTTTTTCTTTAAAACAAACAAAATACTCTTGGTTTGACATAAGCTTATTTTTTCTTACCCCATTGGTGCAGATTATTTAGCTTGTTTGAAGGAAAAATCACTTCATTTTGGCATATTATTTCTGAAAACAAGACAATATGTTTTGCTTGACCAGAAAATGCTTCTTGATTTAACAGTTTTTAGATATTTGGACTAGAAACAAGACACAAAATCGAAGTAAGAAAAGCATTTTGGCAGTGTATGACTTCTTAAAAATCCATATATTTACTCAAAAAAAGAAGTAAATGAAGATGAACAGGTTGTCATAATTTGATATTGTATTAAAATTAAAAGTTCTGTCACTCGAAATCTAATTTTTATTTTAAAATAGAAGCAGATAATAAAAATATTACACTCCTAAACTGTTTTTGGTAGAGTCTAAGGCTGCTTTCACACCTGTAGGTCCATTGTTTTGTTCTGAAACAGGGATTCAAATCGTTACAGTGTTGTTCTTTGCTCTTGGTGCAGTTCGCTTTCACATGGCAGTGTTGTTAAAACAAGTCACGTGCGAGTAAACTCTCCTGACATTGGTCAAAGTTTGGTTTATTTTTCCTGCTCAGCTGTCATGCATCCTTATTTTAATTTATGACGATGAGCAATAAGACGTTATAAGCGAAAAGGTGCACTTTAGTTTTGAATGGTGACACCCACAGACATAGTCACCAAATATAAATCAGAGGTAAGACTTTCTAATACATAACACAATTACAGAGAGAAATAACAGATAGACCAAGACTGCAGTTCAGTCAATTTTCCTAACGAATAAACAGCTCTCATTAATATTTCAGCATGCTTTCACTTGCGTATTCGACATGAAATGCACATTTACCGGTAGGAATGACATCCCGCCCTACTCACAATTCTCATCCATATATGCCTATTACATATCCATAATACACAGTGATGTAGCCTGGTTCGTTAGTTCATTGGATCGTATTGCTTTCTCACTACAATCGATCCGCTCCAGAGTTCGTTTCAGTCGAGCTGAGAACACCTCATTCAGGCGATCTCGGACTGATTGATTTGGCTTGGATCAGAGCGCGATTGCTGAATTCACATATGCCAAATGAACCGCGCTAAGGAGGCAAATGTGCCAGGTTCCCAAACAAACGTCTAGGTGTGAAAGCACCCTAAATTACTAAATTCTCTTGAAAGGAAATCCAATCAGGTCTTAAATTGCTTTTTAGTAAATTAGGGCCTTAAATCAGAGCAGTACATTTTAAATTCATATGATCATGGCTATAATTTTTGTGAGGATTTTTCTTAAAGTCTAAAATCGCCAAGACATTTTTTGCAGTATAAACCTGAGAATGTCATTGACCTCATAAATATGCAAATGAGCCAGCACTCTGTTACAGAAATCCTGAAAGACTCATTTTTTCACATAGGTCATGAATAATTAATGAGGCAGTTGTGATTGGCTGCTTGTTGTTCATGTTATGGTGATGCTCTGAAAATGGCTATTGTTATTTAATAAAGCTGCTAGTCATTAAAAACTAAATACATCATGTAAAAAAATGAGTCTGTCCTTGACTCTGAACGTCAGACCTGTTGGAGAAGTCCCGAGCCATCCGTCAGGCTAAAGAAGAGCGAACCTTCCACATGTTCTACTACATGCTGACCGGCGCAGGAGACAAACTTCGCTGTGAGCGTCTGCACTGCTTTTACGTCAAACATGCACATAAAGTTGAAGTCACAGTTAATACAATTGTTAATACAAATGATTGAGTCATTTTCTTGTTTCATCAGCTGAACTGTGTCTGGAGGGCTACAATAAGTACCGATTCCTGTCCAATGGGAACGTGACCATCCCAGGACAGCAGGACCGAGACATGTATGTGGAGACTGTGGAGGCCATGAGGATTATGGGCTTCTCTGAGGAGGAGCATGTCGGTGTGTATATACAGTAGAGCTGCTCATAAATGTGACGCATTATCAGCTAGATGTGTTAGATGTGTGTTTTTGATTGTGTGTGTGTGTCGCCCCCTGCAGGTCTGCTGAGGGTTATTTCATCTGTGCTGCAGCTGGGTAACATGTCCTTCAAGAAGGAGCGTCACTCGGACCAGGCCTCCATGCCTGATGACACCGGTAAATAAATACACCATTTATGACTGTTAAAGTGCATCCATCAGGCTTCCTGTAGCTTTGTTGATATCATAAAGATAGCAATAGTTTACATGATTTCTGGCAGTTTTAAACTTGTCTATAAAATCTGGTCATTAGCTGATCTAAACTGGTCATAAAATCATATTATCTGGTCTAAATTGGCCTAGGTTGGTCATTACCTTTAAAAAAAAAAGGTAATTAATCCATTAATAAATCCAAACTGACCAATAACTGGTCCGGCTGTTCAAGAGTACTCCTTAAATGCTCTGATGTCTAAACTGTCAATAGCCTTTCCAAACTAGTTAACAATTGTTAGTAGTTCATACAAATTAATTGAAAATGGTTATTGGTTTGTTCAAAACTGTTATTAATTCGACTAGCTTGTCAAAAACTACCTTGGTCTTGGTCTAGCTTGGTTATTAGCTGGACCAACTGGAAAAAAAAAACAGAGAAATTTTGATCAGCTCAACTATGTTGGTAATTTGGACAAAAACATTATTAGCTGGTCAAAATTAGTCATTTGGACAGTTAACTGGTTTGTGGATGTTTAAGAGTGGTCGTTAACTTGTCTGACCTGGTCAAAATTGTTATGACCTTGTCCAAACTGGCCAAAAATTGCTATTAGCTTGTCCAGACTTGATGACGATGGTCATTAGCTTGTCAAAAATGGTAATTAGCTGCTACGAACTGACCATTAACTGGTCCAGGCTGTTTAAGAGTATTTGTTAACTGGTCTGATCTGGTCAAAATCGTTATTAGCTGGTCATTAACTTGTCCAGAGTCATTTGGTCATCAGCTGGCTCAAGCTGGCCAAACTTGGTCAATCGTCATTCCAAACTAGTTAACATTTGTTAATAGCTGGTACAAGCTAGTTGAAAATTTTTGTTAGCCATTCCAAACTTGTTGAAATGGTTATTAGCTGGTCCAGAAATATTGGTTGGTCTAACTTGTCAAAAATGTTCATTCAGTCATTAGCTGGTCCAAACTGGCCAGAAATGGACATTTACTAGTCTGTAATTGTTATCAGTTGTTTGTAGCTGGTACAAACTGGTTGAAAATGGTCATTAGCTGGTCCAAAAATGGTATTAGTTGGAATAACTTGTCAAAAACACTGGTTATTAGCTAGTTCAAAAATGGTAATTAGCTGCTACAAACTGACCATTAACTGGTCCAGGCTGTTCAAGAGTAATCATTAACTAGTCTGACCTGGTAGAAATTGATATTAGCTGGTCAAATATGGTCCTTTGGTTATTAGCAGGTTCAAGCTGGTCAAATATTATCATTTACTTGTCAAAACTGGTCAAAAATAGTCATTAGCTGCTCCAAACTGGCCTGGATGATCCTATTAGCGATTCTAAACTTGTTGAAATGTTTATGGTTAGCTGGTCATGAAATATTATTGGTTGGTCTAACTTGTCAAAAATGTCCATTCAGTCATAAGCTGGTCCAAACTGGCCAAAAATGGTCATGTGGTTATTGGCGGGTCCTAACTGGTTAAAAAATTAATTGGTAATTTGGACATTAGCTGTTTCAAGTTCAAACTTAAAAAATATGATTAGTTTACCAGACTTGTTGACGGTGGTCATTTATTTGTCAAAAATGGTAATTAGCTGGTCCAGGCTATTCGAGAGTTGTTATTAACTGGTCTGACCTGGTCAAAAGTGTCATTAGCTGTTTAAAAATGGTCAATAACTTGTCCAAAATGGTAATTTGGCCATTACTGCTTTAAGCGGGCTAAAATGGACATTTACTAGTCTAAAATGGTTATCAGTTGTATGTAACTGGTACAAACTGGTTGAAAATGTTACATCTCATTAGCTGGTCCAAAAAATGTTATTAGTTGGATTTAGCTAGTTCAAAAATGGTAATTAGCTGCTACAAACGTACCATTGACTGGTCCAGGCTGTTTAAAAGTATTCAATAATTGGTCTGACCTGGTCAAAATTGTTATTAGCTGGTCAAAAATGGTCATAAGCTGGTCAAAAATTGTATTTAGGGGCTCTAAACTGGCCTGAATGTTTGTTAAGTTAGACTTCCAGCTAGTCAGGTGGAAGTCTAACCAGCTACTAGTCAGTATACATCAATGGAAAACCTATTTATTCCACTCTCAGTTAATGCATAAATCTCAGTTTTCAAAAGTTGACACTTTTAACTGGTTTTGTGGTCTAGGGTCACATTTCTTAACCTTTCTTCATCCCCTTCTCCAGCCGCCCAGAAGGTGTGCCATCTGATGGGCATGAATGTGACTGATTTCACTCGCGCCATCCTCTCACCCCGCATTAAAGTGGGCCGGGACTATGTGCAGAAGGCGCAGACGCAGGAGCAGGCTGAGTTTGCGGTGGAGGCTCTGGCCAAAGCCACGTACGAGAGGATGTTTCGCTGGCTGGTGATGCGCATCAACAAAGCTCTGGATAAGACCAAGCGTCAGGGCGCGTCCTTCATCGGCATCCTGGACATCGCCGGCTTCGAGATCTTTGAGGTACAGAATGATCCATAAACTTACTCGTGGTGGACAGTAGCTTAAGTGTTTTTATTTTACTACTGTACTTAAGTACAATGGCAACTTGCAGAGACATTACAGTAAAGTTGTTTGTGTTTGTCTCCACAGCTGAACTCTTTCGAGCAGTTGTGCATTAACTACACCAACGAGAAGCTCCAACAGCTGTTCAACCACACCATGTTCATCCTGGAGCAGGAGGAGTACCAGCGCGAGGGCATCGAGTGGAGCTTCATTGACTTCGGCCTCGACCTGCAGCCCTGCATCGACCTCATCGAGAAACCTGTGAGTGACTCAGAAAAACAACCTGATCCATTTTCATGATCTTCTGTGTGGTTATATTGAGCCCTGTTCATATTACACAGATTTAACAGAGTCTGCCAGTAACAGAGTTGGGTAACAGGATTGACGGTTACCTTTAACAGAGTTGACGGTTACCAGTAACGGAGTTGACTGTAACAAAGTTGACTGTAACAAAGTTGACTGTAACAGGGTTGAATGTAACAGGGTTGACGGTTACCGGTAAAGGAGTTGACTGTAACAGAGTTGACTGTAACAGAGTTGACGGTTACCGGTAAAGGAGTTGACTGTAACAGAGTTGACTGTAACAGTGTTACAGTCAACTTTGTTACAGTCAACTCTGTTACAGTCAACTGAGTTGACGGTTACCGGTAAAGGAGTTGACTGTAACAGAGTTGACGGTTACCGGTAAAGGAGTTGACTGTAAAAGGGTTGACGGAAGACGACAGAGTTGACGGAAGATGACAGAGTTGACAGTGACAGAGTTGACGATTACCGGTTACAGAGTTTACTGTAACAAAGTTGACTGTTACCAGTAAAGGAGTTGACTGTAAGAGAGTTGACTGTAAAAGGGTTGACTGTAAAAGGGTTGATGGTTGACGGAGGGTGACAGAGTTAACTGTAACAGAGTTGACGGTAACTGAGTTGACTTCAACAGTTGACGGTTACCAGTAACAAGGTTGACTGTAACTGAGTTAACTGTAACTGAGTTAACTGTAACATAGTTGACAGTAACAGAGTTGACTTGGACAGTAACAGACTTGGACGGTAAAAGACTTGACTGTTAACAGTAACAGGGTTGACTGTAACAGAGTGGACAGTTACCGGTATCAGACTTTGATGGTAACAGAGTTGACATTTTCCACTATTTTGTGCTTTAGCTCCAGATGCTAACCTCAAACCAGACTCCACATGGCATGTCTAAAACAATGCTTTTTCGTCATATTGTTGTTTTAAAAAGTGACTGAGAAATTCACTGAAATATCACAGTAATATCACCTCAATGCCTTACCGCTAGAGGAAGTGACATCACTTGGAGCAAGTCACATGCTTTTTCTATCTGCGCTTTACAGATTGTCCTGCCTTTTTATAACCGTTGAAACGGAGCTGACCAGAATGCAGAGACAGACCCCGTTTTTTTATTTTTATTATTACTGAAATTAAAAATAAAGCAGAAAATATGTTTCATTCAA
The DNA here is from genome assembly GCA_903798115.1 of Danio jaintianensis. Lineage (NCBI taxonomy): Eukaryota > Metazoa > Chordata > Actinopteri > Cypriniformes > Danionidae > Danio > Danio jaintianensis. The sequence goes on from CAIGQV010019355.1 coordinate 6,951,634, forward strand.
ATGTTTTTAATGTAGAGTAAACACACAAAAAAGATGAGAATTAGACTTAATTATTTCCTCATAACTGAGGCTGAATGTGTGATTCAGGAGGCAGAGACTGTCAAAGATAGCTATACAGAGAGTCTTTAAATACATAGTTGCAAGACAAAATGTCCCTAAATACATACAAACATTACTTTTCTTTTTAGATATAACTTTTATATAATTAGTGTTATTGTTCAAAACTGTTTCTGTAAAATAATAGAAGTTTTATCTAGGATGTACCAGCAATTCTACAGTCAGCCATGTTTAAGATTGGGAATTAAGATCCTGGAATCCATTATTTTATTGTTTGTTTTTGCAGACGAGTCCTCCGGGAATCCTGGCTCTCCTGGACGAGGAGTGCTGGTTCCCTAAAGCCACAGATAAGAGTTTCGTGGAGAAGGTCCTGCAGGAGCAGGGGACGCATCCCAAATTCCACAAACCCAAGAAACTGAAGGACGAGGCAGACTTCTGCATCATGCACTATGCTGGAAAGGTGAATACTGTGCTCTTCTGCTTAAGATACTGTTAAAGGGGACCACTTAGATGTACAATAAGTCTCTGATGTCCCTAGAGTGTGTATGTGTGAAGTTTCAGCTCAAATTACCACACAAATAATGTTTTCTAACTCTCTGAAACTGACCCTTTTAGGCTTTGATGCTAATTGTGGCGTTTTGGTGACTGTCGCTTTAAATTCAAATGAGCTGTTTTCAAAAGGCGGAGCTACAAATGCCTGTGTGTCAGCGAACATCAGTGTGTGCTTCATGCTTCTGTCAGTCTATGGAGACTCCTGTCGCTGTTCATTTGTGCTTCATCTAAAACTCCACATTTATAATCCTCTTAGTCTGTGCTGACATTATCTTCAGCAGCTCTAATGGCTAATGGACAGACGGCTGCTTCTCACTCAGGACTGCTGTTTATGCTAATGATTGAGAGATGGTCACTAGTGGGCGGGGCTTTCCTCCTCTGATGACACGTACAAAGGGAGAATGTCAATCAAAGTGTATCTGCAGACTGTTTTTATCAAGTCTGATTATAACAAATACAATTAATTCATGTTTATCATTAGAAGCTGGATATATTCACAGACTGCTGACACACAACTGTGTTTAAACCCCTTATTAAAGTGATTTTTGCATGATAGCTCCTCAGACGCCTTCAACATTTCTCATATTATCACTGTATATTCGCCATAGTTTAGTAAATGGTAATAAAATATGAGCAGAAACAGAACAAATTAATCTTGATAATGTCCTGGACCCGCTAGTAAAAACTGATATCTAAAATGATATCTGTAATCTGAATGCATTTATAGTTAGACTGCATATGTCATTTGGCACTTTTAAACGTGTGTGATTGTGCTTGTCAGGTGGATTATAAGGCAGACGAGTGGCTGATGAAGAACATGGACCCTCTGAATGATAACGTGGCCACTTTACTCAATCAGTCCACGGATAGATTTGTGTCTGAGCTGTGGAAAGACGGTGAGTTTCAGCTTTATGATCAACATTACAGCAGCAACTGTAGACGTGACCGTAGGGCTGGACGATTCACTGAAAACCTAATTCACAACCTCTAACTCACTGAATTTCAGTCATGTTCAATTATTCATTCATTCATTCATTCATTCATTTTCCTTTCGGCTTAGTCCCTTTATTAATCTGGGGTCGCCACAGTGGAATGAACCGACAACTTATCCAGCATATGTTTTACGCAGCGGATGCCCTTCCAGCTGCAACCCATCACTGGGAAACATCCACACACACTCATTCACACACATACACTACGGACAATTTAACCTACCCAATTCACCTATAGCCCATGTGTTTGGACTGTGGGGGAAACCGGAGCACCCGGAGGAAACCCACGCGAACACGGGGAGAACATGCAAACTCCACATGGAAATGCCAACTGACTCAGCCGGGGCTCGAACCAGCGACCTTCTTGCTGTGAGGCGATCGTGCTAACCACTGCGCCACTGTGATGCCCTGTTCAATTATTATTATAGATTTTTTTAATGATAGACATTTAAAACACCCATTTAAAGCACATGCAAGTTATTCTTTTCAGCTTTTTTCACATAGCATTTTTTTTAACTATATTTATATATACAAGTTATTTTTTTCCTGTCACGTGTTGGTTATTTTTGACTTATATTTCGGCTACTTATTGTCTTTATTTTTAGTATATTTTACAATAAATCAGATTTATATTCTTCATTTCAAACAGTCTGTGCTTTGGTTTCAGTTGTTCAAATTTTTCAGCAAATAACCATAAATAATTTCCACAAAAAACTATTTTAATATTGCATATATAAAAATTTAAGATGTAATATAAGACAATATATAGAAAAAAAATCCCACCTCCTATAGTTGAGTATATTTACAGTGCAGACCTGTAACTATGAGGGCTAAATAAACCAATAAATGAATGAGCAAATTTTAATTCGTATTCTCAAACTATTAATCGCATCCAAAATAAAAGGTTCGATTTTTATAATATTTAATAATGTGTACTGTGCATATTCATTATGTATAAATATACAGTATAAATACACAAATACATGTATATATTTGAGAAAATGTATTAATAAATATTATTTATTTAAACTTAATTGTATTAAATGTACATTTTTATTATAAATAAACATTTTCCCAATTATATAAATACAGAAATGCATGTATATATTTGAGAAAATGTCTAAAAATATATATTAAAATGGACTTATCCTTGCATTTAATATACGTTTTGAGTATATAATAAACATTTTCTCAAATATATAAATACACAAATTTGAGAAAATGTTGTATTTAAAATCTAAATGTAATACAAATATAAATGTATTTTATTTTTAAACATTTTTGTATTTCATTTTTGTGTTTATATATATATATATATATGAGTACATGCTTGTATATATGTAAATACAAGCGTTTATTTTGTATCACGATTAATTGTTGAATCATTTAATACTTGTAATTGAGTTAAAATTGTTACTAAGTTAGAACAAGAGGTTTGTACTCGTCTCTTTTATTGCATGAACACCATTTACCGTTCACAACCAAAACAACGACTGCGTCTGAAATTGCATACTTCCATACTATATAGTACGCTAAAAACAGAATGCGAGTCGAGTAGTATGTCCAAAATCATAGAATTCGAAAATACCTGGATGACCTATTACTTCCAGCAAGATTCTGAAGTGCACATCCGATGGACGCTACGCTATCTCATGATGCACCATGTGAGAATTCATGAATGGGAGTGAAGCGACGCAACTGACGCGGGTAGGTCAGGTTAGCATGACAAAATGGCAGATGTAGTACGTCCGAGTTCCATTCATACTACTCGCATTCATACTGTATAGAACGCACTTTTCTAACGGTCGAGTAGTACATTTAAATTCAAATGCAGTACCTACTGAGGAGTAGGTGATTTCGGACGCAGCCATTAACTCCTGCTCACACAGGAAGTGACCTTTCACATAACATAAAAGTCCTCGCCTTTCTTTCCATGTGCTATACACACACACACATACACACACACACACCAATTATGTCGTAACCAAAAATAAAACTTAACAAAATCTTCAGTTAATCGATGTTTTTGTTTTACCTGATGTCGTCCAGCCCTGCATGAAGTCCTGCTAATGTTTCAAGACTCTAGGCGTCTTTTTTTGTTTCTCTCTCTGGAAACTGACCGGATTTGTTCTCTTCTGCTCGTGTCATTGGTGTTCGCTCCTCTTTTATTCTCCATCCCTCCATGCGTCCCTTGTTTTGTGTCCTCCTGGGCCTTTATTCTCTCCGTCCCATCTGTCCGAATCTCTCTCTCAGAGCTCCAGAACTGTCAGAGAGCTTATTTCTATCAGCGTTTTCCTTTCCTTCATTTAGAGCCAGGTGACGTCTTTGGTTTTTCTCTCCCGTTTAATTTTATTTTCCTCCACTCCGTCCATCAGCTGTGTGTGTGTGTGAGAGTGTGTGTATCTGAGGTGTATTTCTCTGATTTTTCTGCTGTTTCTCCTCTCTGTGTGATATAGTGTGCTTTGGCGCCCCCGCTGTCCATCTGTGGTACTGCAGAAATGGGTATAAACTGCATGGGTTTGGTTCTGTTCTCACCAGTGAAACATGACCACAGAATGCAGTTACACACACACAAACACACACACCGGTCCAAAATTCACACAGCGCAAAGCTCACTGTTGTGTCTTTATGAAATATATTATGATTTATGTCTTGGGAAATGTGGTATTAGCTAGTTAGTGTTAAATTTAGTGTTTTGTTTTATAGTTATTATACTAAATACATTTTTGGTGCATTTAAAATACTAATATTTTACTCAAATTAATCATATTTAACAGTTTTACACTTGTATATATATTCCGCATTGTATGCAGACCACACTAAAATGTTTATCATCTATTTATCGATATGTATTTTTTAAGGAAATATGGTTTATTAGGAAATGCTATAAAAATTGTTGTATTTTTCCACTTAAATATATTTAAACTTAATTTTTTCCCCTTATAAATTCAATGACTAATTCATAATTTATATATATCCCTATTAATATTCATATTTTTGTCAAATAAGTTTTATTTGGTCATTGAATAGACTTACAATAATCACAAATTCCAGGATTAATTTTCTGATATGCATAAACGTACAAAAACAAACACCCCAGCCTGTAAGTATACAATACAGTGATAATCAAAACAACTTTTTAGTTACAATACATTGTTTGGGGAAAAGAATTCCCCATGAAGTGACAGAAGAAAGGTCCCCAAATCTTCTGAAATTTGTCCAATGTTGCCTTTCAAAGATATCTGGTTCCTTCCAAGTGCAGAGTAGATATCAATTCTTCAAGCCGTAGTTTAGCAGTTGGAGGATTACCATTTTTCCAGTACAATAATAGCAGCTTTTTGTCTTTTATCAAACAATATGTTAGGAATTTCTGTTGTGCACTGCTCAATGAATATGTATAATCAGAATGTCCTAATGTAATAAGCACTGGGTCAGGATCTACGTGTACTGCTCAATGAATTTGTATAATCAGAATGTCCTAATGTAATAAGCACTGGGTCAGGATCTACGTGTAGATCAAGGACATCTGAAAGCACTTTAAAAACTTCACTCCTCCAGAATCCCTGTGTTTTATGACAGAATACAAAACTATGAGCTAAATCAGCTTCTTCTGATTTGCACTTATCACAAATAGGAGATATATTGATCCTATGTAATTTCTTTTTGGAGAAATGTAGACTATGTAGGACCTTGAACTGAATAAGGCGTAATCTAGTGTTGATTGATTGTTTATCAATATCCTCTAAGCTATTCTGGCAAATCTCTTCCGAAATTTTGATTCCAATCTCTCGTTCCCATTCTGCTCTGATCATCTTTGTAGTGGGGCCAGTAGCTGCAAGTAACCTTTCATAAATTAGAGATAATTGATGTATGTGTCCCCTGAACTGTGTGAGACTATCATCAGCGATTGAGAGCGATTTTAATATTAATATTTAATTAACGATGCATGTTTGTGTTTTGTTTTTATTTATTTTTTGAGGATAGACATTGTTGAATTGGTGTTGTCAATGTTTTGTAGTTTTTCATATATTTATTTACATACAGTTAGGTCCATAAATATTTGGACATCGACGCAATTCTAACATTTGCATCTCTATACACAAACACAATGGATTTGAAATGAAACGAACAAGATGTGGTTTAACTGCAGACTGTCAGCTTTAATTTGAGGGTATTTACATGCAAATCATGTAAATATTTGCATGTAAATCAAATAATAAGCAGTTAATAAATCAAAATACAGCAGTTTGCATATGTGCTTCCCACTTGTTAAGGGACCAAAAATAATTGGACAATTGGCTTCTCAGCTGTTCCATGGCCAGGTGTGTGTTATTCCCTCATTATCCCAATTACAATGAGCAGATAAAAGGTCCAGAGTTCATTTCAAGTGTGCTGTTTGCATTTGCAATTCTCAAGATGAGATCCAAAGAGCGGTCACTATCAGTCAAGCAAGCCATCATTAGGCTGAAAAAACAAAACCAACCCATCAGAGAGATAGCAAAAACATCAGGTGTGGCCAAAACAACTGTTTGGAACATTCTTCAAAAGAAAGAACGCACCAGTGAGCTGTTAGATGTAAATACACTCAAATTAAAGCTGACAGTCTGCAGACAAAGCGCATCTTGTTCGTTTCGTTTTAAATCCATTGTGTTGGTGAATAGAGACAATGTTAGAATTGTGTCGATGTCCAAATATGTATGGACATAACTGTGTATATATATATATATATATATATATATATATATATATGTTTATTTATAAATGTGTACTCAATTCTTAGGTTGTCCTTTTTTAATCTATTCTTTAAGGTTTATTAAATGTATATAATATAATGAAAATAGTTATTTTCAATTTTATACTTTGAAGGGTTTAATTTTACTTTAGATTCACTTTATTTACAGTTAATAATAATTTTTGTTTTCTTAAATTATATTTTCTACTCAATAAGAAGCATTTTGGCCAACTTAGAAAATTAGTTGTATTCTCAAACGTGTATTATATTTATTTTGTGCTCGTTGAGCCTCGTTCATGAAGCACAAGCAGAATTAATTACTCGTAAGTGATATGAGATCTGTCATTCAGTTCAGCTTGTGTTTTCATGAGGAAGGTGTTTATTTTGGACCTCACACACATATACACATTACACACACATGATCACACAGACACGTCCGTCTCACCTGCACTGCATTGAGTTGGATCATCTCCCCGTGTGTGTTTTCTCCTCCACTCTTCACCAGCATCATATGTGTGTGTGTGTGTGTGTGTCTGTGACTTGTCACCAGTGCTAAATTGTGTTTGCCCCACTAAATTGTGGGAAGTGTTCGCCTCATGACCAGACTGCATGCGCACTCAGATCAAGCGTTTGCATCATAATAACTGTACATGTGTGTTTGTGTGTGTGTGTGTCTCAGTGGACCGCATTGTGGGTCTGGATAAGGTTGCTGGGATGTCGGAGCTGCCGGGAGCCTTTAAGACCCGTAAGGGAATGTTCCGGACAGTCGGGCAGCTTTATAAAGAGCAGCTCTCCAAGCTCATGGCCACACTCAGAAACACCAACCCAAACTTCGTCCGCTGCATCATTCCCAACCACGAGAAGAAGGTACACACTCATTACTTAGGTTGTTACGATAAAAACACACCACAAAGAGAAACTATGAGATATTAATGTTCACTTTAACACTGGAACTACCAGAATACTATAAATATTAGAATTACCATAGTGGTCATTCTGACTGTTCTCATGTAAGACATCATACTGTTACGTCATATTTACATAAAGCTTTTGTGAATGTCTGTCATTATCACCCGAAAAATACAATCTCTTTGGTAATACAGTCTATAAATGTATAGTTAGGCTACGTTAGACCACTCGCCAATGTCTCACACTAACTTTCATTTTCACTTTCACAAGCAGAGGAGAAAGCTTTTTCGCGGCACTGAATACGCTGTTTTGAAAGGCATATCTGAAGTAAAGTTATGTTTTTGCCAACAGAAAGTTATGTTTATGTTAGCAAGAACTTGCTAGGCAACAGAGGCACACATATTTAATCAGCGGATCGCTCGTATGTCAGCTTTTAGACAGACCAGCTGATCGACGTGACTTTGAAACGCTCCAGTGTCCCTGTATCTGTGGTTACACTCAGTAAACAGCGGTGAGTTCGGTGAACTGATGACCTTTACGGCCAATCACAGTCATTTCTGTTGAGCACGTGAAAACAATGACATTATTTGTTGTACTCTCCCATTCACTGACTGATGACGAAATTAACGTGCACCAAACATCCGCAGTTAATAGTGTGCATGCAATAACTGAGCAATGTAAATGTCAATGTAAATGTCTCTGTGTGTGTCAGGCGGGTAAGCTGGACCCTCACCTGGTCCTGGATCAGCTGCGGTGTAACGGTGTGCTGGAGGGCATCCGCATCTGCAGACAGGGATTCCCCAACCGCATCGTCTTCCAGGAGTTCAGACAGAGGTAACACTTGCTTTTAATGAGAGATACCTTTATTTTTAACATTATATAATCTCTCAGGGGCTCTGTTTGAACTCGAAATTAAAAATGTATACAAGTCAAAATTATGATAAATACATTACATTATTATTCATTTTCAAATATTTCCCAAATGATGTTGAACAGATTCAGGAATTTTTCACAGTATTTCCTATAATATTGTTTCTTCTGGAGAAAGTCTCATTTGTTTTATTTCGGCTAGAATAAAAGCAGTTTTTAATTGTTTTAAAGCCATTTTAAGGTCAATATTATTCGCCCCCTTAAGCAATATTTGTTTTGGATTGTCTCCAGAACAAACCACTGTTATACAATGACTTGCCTAATTACCCTAACTTTACCCTAATTACCCTAGTTAAGCCTTTAAATGTCACTTTAAGCTGAATACTAGTATCTTGAATAATATCTAGTCAAATATTATGTGCTGTCATCATGGCAAAGATAAAAGAAGTCAGTTATTAAAAATGAGTTATTAAAACTATTATGATTAGAAATTTGTTGAAAAAAATCTGCTCTCCGTTAAACAGAAATTGGGGAAAATATAAACAGGGTGGCTCATAATTCTGACTTCAACTGTATTTGGAAGTTGTAATGTTTAATGGTGGTTTGTGTTTTTTGCTCAGGTATGAGATCCTCACGCCAAACTCCATTCCCAAAGGATTCATGGACGGCAAACAGGCCTGTATGCTGATGGTAAGAACAGTTTTATGTTTAAACAATAAAAATAAAACCATTAAACGTCATTTTAAACCCCTGGTGGATCATAAGGGAACTGCAGGGAGTTGATCAAATCATAAAAATTAGGCAAAAGCGATCTGCACAAGCTTCCCGGAAAAGTAAACTCCAATCAAATAATTAAATTCGTCTTTATTTCTCTAGCGCTTTTACAATGTAGTGTCAAAGCAGCTTCACGTAGAAGTTCTAGTAGATTGAAACAGTGTCAGTCCAGTTTTTAGAGTTGAAGTTCAGTTCAGTTCAGTGTGGTTTAATTTTCACTGCTGAAAGTCCAAACACTGAAGAGCAAATCCATCGATGCGCAGCTCCACAAGTCCCAAACCAAGCAAGCCAGTGGCGAAGAACAAACTTCACCAACTGACGAAAGTGAAGGAAAATAAATAAATAATAAATAATCATCATTAATCAACCTTATTGTTTCAGATGCTAGGTCCATTAGCAACAGAAGACAAACATAACACATTTGAACACATGAACTGGGTTTTATTTCATATTTTACTGGCTTTCGAGCTGTGTTTCGAGTGTTTTTCTTTTATTCTTAAATTTTTTTTACTTGATTTTGTCTATGACTTGCTCCTGTTGTTTGTGATTTTTAGTTATTGTGAAGCACATTGGTCAACCTGGGTTGTTTTTAATTCTGCTATATAAATAAACTGTCATTGTCAATATAAACCAAACAATATACATTAAAAAAAAACAGTCATGTGAAGGCTGTGGCTGAAAACAGGCACAATTCAAGAGCGATAAATAATTATTTAAATCCAGTATCCTGATTCTTCAGATTATTTAATGAGACAAGTATCATCTGTTTTTCAGTTTCAATTTACTAGAACTTCTGTTAAGCTGCTTTGACACAATCTACATTGTAAAAGCGCTAGAGAAATAAACATGAATTGAATTGAATGAGTTGAACTATTGTTAATTACGCAGTAACGTCATGCAGTACTACTGCGACAGACGACAACGTCTAACTTAATTCTGCCTATGTTACATTGTGTTAATTATTGGGATATTTGTTTAAATTCTATGCCCAAAATAATTGTACGAAACAGCATTTTTGGTTTTCGGTCAAAAGAGAAAAACGCATTAAAATATAAGCTGAAGTTAGCAACTTTCAGAGCGGATGTGGAAAGCACTGCTCTATGAAATTTATTCATTTTAATGACCTGTGGCGCACACATACAGTACCTGACAAAAGTCTTGTCGTCGAGTTGTAAGAGCAACACATAATAACTTGACTTCTAGTTGATCATGTGGAAAACTGGCAGAAGGTGGATTTTTTCCATGAATCATCTGTTGAACTGCATCCCAATCATCACAAATACTGCAGAAGACCTATTGGAACCCGCATGGAGCCAAGATTCTCACAGAAATCAGTCAAGTTTGGTGAAGGAAAAATCATGGTTTGGGGTTACATTCAGTATGGGGGCGTGCGAGAGATCTGCAGAGCGGATGGCAACATCAACAGCCTGAGGTATCAAGACATTTGTGCTGCCCATTACATTACAAACCACAGGAGCGGGCAAATTCTTCAGCAGGATAGCGCTCCTTCTCATACTTCAGCCTCCACATCAAAGTTCCCGAAAGCAAAGAAGGTCAAGGTGCTCCAGGAATGGCCAGCCCAGTCACCAGACATGAACATTATTGAGTATGAAGGAGGAGGCATTGAAGATGAATCCAAAGAATCTTGATGAACTCTGGGAGTCCTGCAAGAACGCTTTCTTTGCCATTCCAGATGACTTTATTAATAAGTGATTTGAGTCATTGCAGAGATGGATGGATGCAGTCCTCCAAGCTCATGGGAGTCATACACAATATTCATTCTGTTTCCACTGCACCATGACTTTATATTCTACACTGGACATTATTTCTGTTCAGTGACAAGACTTTTGTCTAAGCAAAGTCAGACCTTACTGTCCTAATTAAATCATTCAAAATCAAGACATGATCATATTTTATTTTGGTAAAATAAGCGTAATCTAGAGGCCTTTATCTTTCATATAAGCCACTTCTGATACCAAATGATCATCTAGAAGTCAAGTTATTATTTGTTCTTCCTAAAACTTGGATAGGCGACAAGACTTCTGTCAGGTAGTGTAGTGTGTATATATATACTGCACATGCTCCCCAGAAAAGTAAACTCCAATCAAATAGCACGCCGACAGGACATTTCTGTGTAGTATACTTGTTCCTTCTGTCTGCAATAGCGCTACTGTGTTGTCATAGCAACACTAGTAAAATGATGCCTTTCGAAAATAAATAATTATTACAAAGCATTTATGTTTTTCGGCCAAGTGCATTCAGAATTTTTGGTTTGGGGGCTAATTTTCCCTTTGGTGCATCCCTAATAAAAATGCAAAATGACTACTATTCTTATTATTATCACTAGTGTTACTTCAATATTGTTAATATACCTTTAAAGTAATTACTAATATGTTAAATTAGTTTGTTTTTAATTCATTTATTTTTTTTCTTTTCAGTAATTTAGTCATTTTATTTTCCTTTTAATATGTCTACGTAGTTTTTAATGTATGTCTGTGTTTGTTGCGTGTCAGATCAGAGCTCTGGAGCTGGACCCTAACCTGTACCGCATCGGTCAGAGTAAAGTGTTTTTCCGCGCTGGAGTTCTGGCTCACCTGGAGGAGGAGCGGGACATGAAGATCACCGACGTCATCATCAACTTCCAGGCCTGGTGCCGGGGATACGTCGCCCGCAAGTGAGTTTTGCTGGAGTTTGCTGCTAGACAGTGAATTGAATTAAATAATGCGAATTGAATTGAAAACTGAATTGAATTGTTTCCACGGCTCTTAAAAACCTCCTTAATTGCTTTTCCATGATTGAAGGCTTTAAAGGTGTTTTGAATTGTGCGTTTTTATCCAATGTTTGAGCTCATTTCAACTGAAACATGAAGAGAGGGCGGGGCATAGAGTAGCCCCTCCCCTTTAAAAAAACAACTAATAGCATTTTGTTTTTTCTCACCGCTCTGCCAGTGAGTGTTTGAGCTCGAGCGCATCAAATGAACAGCCAATAAGAAGAGGGCGGGTTATATCAGACACTAGAGAGCATTTGATTGGTCGAAAGATTTGATGAGAAACTGATGTATGAGGTGATGTAAAAAAAAAAAGCCTGTTCATTTAATTTAGGCGGAAGTGACAAACTATATTCTTTGTATGTTTATATCTTCTTAATGTGAATTTTGTCACTGTTTTGAAGCACACTAGCTTATAGATATCTTTAAAACTAACAGACTGATACTAACATCTAAAAAACCTTTGAAAAGGTCTTCAATCCGAGTCTTTAAGGCTTTAGTTCAAACGATCATGGCATTCATTTTTGTGAGAAGTTAAAGTGAATAATAAAGTGAAGTCATAATTTATGTGCTACAAGTAGCTACTATTACAGTTTATCTCTGATCAAACTCATGCTAGACTTACACAGGATGTCGGCATCTGCTGCGGTCATCATGACAACAGCCAATTACATTGTACCGCAACTCAAAAACTGCTTCCTTTAGGATGTCATTGAGCAATGTGATAACGCGCTAATTTTCTTTTGTTTTTCAATGTAAATGCGCTGGATTGATGTGTGTGACCGTTAAACTCGTGTGTTTTGAAGCACTGCGCACAATCTTTTTTTTTTTTTACCCATTCCTGAGTGCCACGTATTGCGTTTTTAGAAGTAAAGTAGCGTTCGGTGTGAATGAGCCGTAAGAATGTAACAATATTGTAGTCCTATAGGTTGTTTTCAATCACGTGGTTCTGGTGACGCGCGAAATTCAGATGGAGAGCAGGAAGTAAAAAACTGAATGGGAGACATGGAGGAAAGTCCGTATTTTTGTGATTTATACCATATTTAAAAGGAGATATAAATAGAAAATAACCACATATGTTTTGCATGATCCTTATATCATGAGGAGGGCCGAGTTTTCTACTGAACTGAAATATATTAGCCTGTTATCGAGGTGGTAGACAACTGTATAAGCTATTACGTTACATGAAAAAATACTATAGTGTTTGGAAGCATACTATAGAGAATTACTTAAATTAGACTGTCGTAGTAAGTATATTGTTGCTGCGGTATGACAAAACTGTATTAATAAACAAATTATTCAACAGGCTTCAGTTCTATACGCTATAATTATGCACCATCACAAATGCAGCAGAGTTTACACTAACGTTACAGTATTACAGTTTATCAGTTTACTGTTCACCTTATTCTCCGCGATGTTCACGTTACGGTTGTTTATTCTGCTAAAACGCCAGTAAAGACATGGATTATTGCAAAACAAGACGGAGATTTCATTGCAGTGATTACATGGCAGGGTGCATTAATTATATTCTCCTGGATTTTGTATAAGTGTGGTGGTGTTTGTATTTTTATATAACACATTAATATATTTATACACGGGCTGCACGGTGACGCAGTTGGTAGCACGTTCGCCTCACAGCAAGAAGGTCGCTGGTTCGAGCCTCGGCTGGGTCAGTTGGCGTTTCTGTGTTTCAGTTTGCATGTTCTCCCCGTGTTCGCGTGGGTTTCCTCCGGGTGCTCCGGTTTCCCCCACAAGTCCAAAGACATAGGTATAGGTGAATTGGGTGGGCTAAATTGTCCGTAGTGTATGAGTGTGAATGGGTGTGTATGGATGTTTCCCAGTGATGGGTTGCAGCTGGAAGGGCATCCGCTGTGTAAAACATATGCTGGATAAGTTGGTGGTTCATTCCGCTGTGGCGACCGCGGATTAATAAAGGGACTAAGCCGAAAAGAAAATGAATGAATGAATGAAAAACAGTTTGTACACATGGATGTACTGAAAAAATGTTTATTACATGCCGCCTTTTCTTCCGTTTTCAGCCAGTTTCTTGAACTTTCCCCCCTTTGTGAGCAAAAACTTTTGGAAGTCTATAAAAGCTGTTTGGCATTTCTTATTTTGGCCGATTTAAACAATTATAAACAGCATAAAACAGACACATTTTGATGTTCTGATAGCGATTCCTATGTAGAAGAATCATTCCTGCCCTCCATCTGAGTCTCGTGCGTCATCAATGACGTCATGTGAAAACAACCTGTTATGTGCACATATCAGTCGCTATCAATAGGCGAGATAATGAAAGTGGCTTAAATGCGTCCACACTTTTTATGTGCATTTCCGCTTTTGAGTTCCCCGATGTAAGTAAACTGTCTTTTTTTAATCAGTAAAATGCAAGTTGTTGATTTTACATTTACAAGGTCTTACAGAATGATATTATTTCGTAAAATATTAAAGAGTCTGTGCTGATAGCCTTGTGGTTAGTGTGCTGACATATATAGCGTAACATCACTTCGGGTGTCCTGAGTTCGAGTCCCGGTTTGTGGAACTTTTCCCATCCCATCCCCTCCTTCATCCTTCTGTCCTGTCAAATAAAGGCAAAATGACAAGCATATTAATCTTTCATTTATTCATTTCCCTTCGGCTTAGTCTCTGATTTATCAAGGGTCGCCACAGCAGAATGAACCACCAAAATTCATCTTAAAATAATGAATAAATGAAATAAGAAATAACTATAATGAATAATTTTCGGTTCCATTTTTTTCAGCCTGGAATATTTATCTTGGTGCATCCCTAATGTGTGTGTGTGCACGTGTTTTTGTGACATGTCAGGACACAAATCTGTATAATGACATGGGTATGACACAGGTATTACAAAAAGGAGGTGAAATATGAGGACACAGCTGACGTCCTCATTTCTCAAAAAGCTTATAAATCACACAGAATGAGTTTAATCAGAGAGTAAAGCTGTACACTGTTTCCTGTGATGGTTGGGTCCCTAAACCCAACCATCACAGGATGGGGTGGGCTTAGGCCAATACAAAAATACGGTTTGTGCTGTATAAAATCAATGGAAACCTATGTAATGTACCCACTTTTCACAAAAACAAACATGCGTGTGTGTGTTTGTGTGTGTGTGTGTGTGTCCTGCAGAGCATTCGCTAAGCGGCAGCAGCAGCTGACAGCCATGCGTGTGATCCAGAGGAACTGTGCTGCTTACCTGAAGCTCAGGAACTGGCAGTGGTGGAGACTCTTCACTAAGGTTTACACACTCACACTCTGTCAGATGAGCCGTGCTGCTGTGTGTGTATGTGTTCTGTACTGATGCCGTATGTGTGTGTGTGTGTTTCAGGTGAAGCCGCTGCTGCAGGTCAGCCGACAGGAAGAGGAAATGCAGGCCAAAGAGGAGGAGCTGAGTAAAGTGCGGGAGAAGCAGCAGGTGGCGGAGCAGCAGCTCGTGGAGTTGGAGGTCAAACAGCAGCAGGTGACAAACTCTGACCAGTACAGTACTCTTACAGTAAACCAGGCAAATTCCTCCAGTGTGATGTGACAGTACGTGTGTGTAAGTGTTGATGTTTTTGATTTCAGCTGAACGCAGAGAAGATGGCTCTGCAGGAGCAGCTGCAGGCCGAGATGGATCTGTGCGCTGAGGCTGATGAGATGAGGAACCGGCTGGTGGCCAAGAAGCAGGAGCTGGAGGAGATCCTGCACGACCTGGAGGCTCGAGTGGAGGAGGAGGAGGAGCGGGCCAATCACCTGCAGACTGAGAAGAAGAAGATGCAGCAGAACATTGCGGTAAACACCTCCTCTGATTGGCTAAGGGGATCAGTAATGCGCTGTGATTGGCTGAATGAAACGCTGTGATTGAGTGATGCGCTGTGATTGGCTTAAAGGCTGAGTGATGTGCTGTGATTGGCTTAAA
>CAIGQV010019355.1:6973646-6986005 GCA_903798115.1 Danio jaintianensis
ACAAACACACACACACACGTGCAGAGAACACACACACACACATACACACACAGATCATACAAACTCACACTGACATGCAGAGAACACAGACACACACAGAGAGCATACAAACACACACACACACACACACACACACACACACACACACACACACACACACACACACAGATCATACAAACTCATACATGCATATGCAGAGAACACACACACACACATGCAGATAACACACAAACTCACACACACACAGACATGCAGGCACACAAACACAAGCAGAGAACAGTTTAACACATTAAGCATGTAACACACACAAGCGTGTAACAAACATGCGTAATACAATAAGCATGTAACACACATTGAGTCACTTCAGCTGCGTTCAGAGTCTGCTGCCTCAGTGTGTGTGTGTTTCTGAATGTGTGTGTGTGTGTGTGTGTGTGTGTGTGTGTGTGTGTGTGTGTGTGTGTGTGTGTGTGTGTGTGTGTGTGTGTGTGTTGTGCTGCAGCTGGTGGACATGAAGAAGAAGGTGGAGCAGGAGTCTGGCTCTCTGGAGTGTGCGGAGGAGAGCAGGAAGCGAGTGCAGCGGGATCTGGAGGCCGTGTCTCAGCGTCTGGACGAGAGAAACACCGCCTTCGACAAGCTGGACAAAACCAAGACCCGCCTGCAGCAGGAGCTGGACGACATGCTGGTGGACCAGGACCACCTGCGGCAGATCGTCTCCAACCTGGAGAAGAAGCAGAAGAAGTTTGACCAGGTCAGCACCAACACTCGCTTCATATTAAGATTTCACTTCAGGTTTTAAATATTAAAGATATTCAAATAGTACAAACAGCAGAGACAATCAGACGAACACACAAAGCCCAAGCGCTGCCAGTTCAATCAAATGTACTTATGCAGGGGTGTCCAAACTCGGTCCTGGAGGGCCGGTGTCCTGCTGAGTTTAGCTCCAACTTCCTTCAACACACCTGCCAGGAAGTTTCTAGTGTATCTAGTAAGAGCTTGATTAGCTGGTTCAGGCGTGTTTGATTAGGGTTGGAGCTAAACTCTCCAGGACACCGGCCCTCCAGGACCGAGTTTGGACACCCCTGTACAAATGTATCTGTTAACAAAAAACATAGCAAGAACTCTCTTCAGATAAACATTTCAGTTCAGTTTTAATGCTCTGGGAAGCTTGCCGTCTTGAGGAAGACACAACCTTATGTCTTATGATCCTTATGTCTTATGATCCTTATGTCTTATGATCCTTATGTCTTATGATCCTTATGTCTTATGAGCCAAAAACACATTTAATGCATCAAAAAAATTAGTTTTTTAATGCCAAAATCATTAGAGTATTAAGTAAAGATTATGTTTGTGAATATATTTTTGTAAATTTCCTACTGTAAATATTTCAAAACTCAGTTTTAGATCAGTAATGTCCACTTTAAAGCTGGTTTTCCCAATGTTTAGATTTTTTTTGAACCCTCAGATTCATGATTATATAATTATATTTCAGCCAAATATTGTCCAGTCATAACCAACATAGTACTGAAATGGAAAGATTGTTTATTCAGCCTTCAAATGAGGCATCAGACTGTCTGGAGGACTGAAACAAGCTTCATTATCAGCCTAGATAAATATTTCAGTTCAGTTTTAATGGGTTCGGGAAGCTTGGATTTATGATAAAGGCTCATATTGAGAAGTGTGATTGGTAGAGATTGAAAAGTGCAGCTGTAAATCATCTGATCAGGTATACATTAATTAAAATAATCATATTTGTGACCCTGGAGCCAAAAAAACAGACTTGTGATGCACAGGTATAGCTGAAAATACATTTTATGGGTCAAAATGATAGTTTTTTTAATGCCAAAATCCTTAGAGTATTAAGTAAAGATTATGTTTGTGAATATATTTTTGTAAATTTCCTACTGTAAATGTATCAAAACTCAATTTTAGATCAGTAATGTCCACTTTAAAGCTGATTTTCTCAACATTTGGATTTTATTTTGAACCCTCAGATTCATGATTATATAATTATATTTCAGTTAAATATTGTCCAGTCATAACAAACAAAATACACAAATGGTTTTGTGGTCAATGGTCATAAACTCTGACAAAACAAGCATCATAATGAGCCTAGATTAAGATTTCAGTTCAGTTTTAATGGGTTTGAGATTTATGAGGAAGCCTCATATTGAAAAGTGTGATTTGTAAAGCTTGAAAAGTACTAAGTTAGTTGTAAATCATCTTATCAGATAGAAACTGAGTATATATAATATAACTAAGTATAATAATATTTGTGACCCTGGAGCACTAAACCAGACTTATGTTGCACGGGTATAGCCGAAAATACATTGTATGTACAGTTGAAGTCAGAATTATTCGCCCTCCTGTGAATTTCCCAAATGATGTTGAACAGATTCAGGAATTTTTCACAGTATTTCCTATAATATTTTTTCTTCTGGAGAAAGTCTTATTTGTTTTATTTCGGCTAGAATAAAAGCAGTTCTTAATTTTATAAAACCATTTTAAGGTCAATATTATTAGCCCCCTTAAGCAATATTTTTCTTCGATTGTCTAAAGAAACCGGAGAAAAATATCAAGTAATTAAATTAATTAGGAGGGCTAATATTTCTGACTTTAATTTTCTTTATCCCAAAAATCATTATAATATCATCTTTGTGAATTTTTTTTGTAAATTTCCTACTGTAAATATATTAAAACTCAATTTTAGGTTAGTAATGTCCATTGCGAAGAGCTTTATTTGAACAAATTTAAAGCTGATTTTCTCAATATTTTGATTTTTTTTTTTGAACCCTCAGATTCATGATTATATAATTGTATTTCAGCCAAATATTGTCCTGTCATAAAAAATAAATAAATACATAAATGGAAAAATGGTTTATTCAGCTTTCAAATGAGGCATAAATAAAGACACTTATATAGCTGGTTTTGTGGTCAAGGGTCACATTTAAGAAAAACAATACAACAAAAATTTATATAATTTTTATTGAGTTCAGTTATACTTTTTAAACTTTTATTAAACATGGCTTTCAAATATTGATATATTTTTATACATTTTATGTTTAGTTATTACATTATTATGAATATATAAATTGTTCTTGTGTGAGCTTTTTACAATAATTAACTTTATATTTATATTTGTTTATTTTATCAGTGTGTTTCAAAAAGTATTTGAACATGTAGTACGAGTATTTCTCTAACATACATTTATTATTCATTTTCTATTATTGTTTATTTTAGTATTCTTACTAAAACATAAAACAAATTGTTTATATATTATTTTTAATCATACCTGTACTAAATTGTCGTGTTTTTGTTGTTTTTAATCATTAAAAAATATATATTTAATTTAAATTAAATAATTTAACAGGTATCGTGAGTTTAAAAAAATTACAATCATTTCAAAATATGTAAAATCATATACTGAGGTGCGTTTAAAATCTGTAATTTTCTAGTAATATCCAACTTTTATTATTATTATTATTATTACTATTATTATTATTTTATTGTTTTGCAGTTATATTTAGTCTTTGTGAGTGTAAGAACCATTATTTCAGTGTTTTCTTTGTGTGTTTTTCTCAGATGCTGGCTGAGGAGAAGTCAATCTCTGCCAGATACGCTGAAGAGCGCGATCGCGCGGAGGCCGAGGCTCGTGAGAAGGAAACACGCATGCTAGCGTTAGCGCGCGAGCTAGAGACGCTCACCGATATGAAGGAGGAACTCGACCGCACAAACAAACTGCTGCGCGCCGAGATGGAGGATCTGGTGTCATCCAAAGACGACGTGGGCAAGAGCGTAAGTCTGGAATACATATAAATATTTCTCGAATGATGTTGAACAGATTCAGGAATTTTTCACAGTATTTCCTATAATATTGTTTCTTCTGGAGAAAGTCTTATTTGTTTTATTTCGGCTAGAATAAAAGCAGTTTTTAATTGTTTTAAAGCCATTTTAAGGTCAATATTATTCGCCCCCTTAAGCAATATTAGTTTTGGATCGTCTCCAGAACAAACCACTGTTATACAATGACTTGCCTAATTACCCTAACTTTACCCTAATTAACCTAGTTAAGCCTTTAAATGTCACTTTGGGCTGAATACTAGTGTCTTGAAAAATATCTAGTCAAATATTATGTGCTGTCAATAAGGGTATTACAGACCACAACCCACGGTTTCGAACACACGTGACTCGTGGATTAATAACTTTTTTTACTTGTAGATTAATCCTAAATTTGTAAGGATCGCAGAGAGATCGCCTCCCACGTCATTCAAATCACATGCTTGAAAGCATTTTGGCTTCCCTGTTAAATATATAAAGATGATGGAAGAAGTTATGGAGGCACCTAAGGCTACGTTCACACTGCGAGGCTTAGTGCTCAAATCTGCTTTTTTCTCAGATCTGATTTGTTTGCACAGCTGTTCACACTGCTGTTATAAATGTGGCCAATATCAGATTTGCAGTGTGAACAGATCATGGTCCTAAACTGACCCGCATGCGCAAAAGTACAGTTACGGATAGCACAAAATGTCTAATTATGCACACAGTGTGTATACTGTATGAAGCACGTTGTCAGATCATGCTTATATGATTATTGCCCACAGACAACCGTGGTGTATTTCATCAACTGTAAAGTGTTGTTCTGCTACTACTAATGTGTATTTCAGCATTTTAAATCTAAAATAAGTCTCTTGTGATTGAAAACACTGATCATTTATGATTTATGACAACCGCGGTGCGCGTTTTTCTGACCACCGGTGTAGTGAACTTATCAAGGGTTAATGAGCAGCCGCAGACTGAACTGTGTAGGCGGAGTTGGTTTATCTCTGTTTGCAGAGTTATTTCATTTTACTTCGTTATAAACAACAGACACGTGCAGAAGGGGGGTTTGGGTGCCTGAGTACCTGCCCTTTTTTTCTCTCAGAGAGAAAGTTCCCCCTTAAAATGAAAGTGCCCCCCCCTTTGCGCATGGATTCCGTATCCGCAACACCGCCCGACGCTCTTCAGCTTCACGATCAACCCGTGCACCAATCGTTAAGCAGATTGGTTAACAAGCACCAGTTTTGCCTTCAAATCCTTTTCAAAATGAACAACCAACTTTCTGTGGTAAAGTAATTGCCCTGTGTGCCATTCTACTATGCTGCTGAGGAATAGATGATGTCTGCAGCACAGAATGATGACGCATGTCGCTCAAAGATTATGTAAATTCACATGAAATCCGACATAACCGTTCACACTGCGCTCGCAGAACATCAGATCTGTGTCTGATTTAATACGTCATATAAAAGTGGCACAAATCTGAAGTGAAAAGATCAGATTCCATGCGGTTTGGGCTGTTCACACTGTCATTACCTGAGTCACATGTGGGCAAAAAAATCCGATTTGGGCCACATTTGCCTGCAGTGTGAACGTAGCCTAAATGCTTTCTTAGGTTATTAAAGGTGTTTCAGGGTGTCCGCGGGCTCTTAAAATGTCTTAAATCTCAAAAGCTACATTTTAGGACTTCAAAAGTCTTAAATCTGCTGACATGTTGTGTTGTAGGTCTTAAATCTTTCATTTTAACAGGTCTTAGTTTTCATTTGTTCATGTATAGCTACCCAATCTGGCCATTAACACCCATACAATCACCAACAACCCCAATCTCAGTAAAACTGTTAAGTTTTTTTCTTTAAAAATGGCGATTAATTACTTTCCTTGCAGTAACATTAGCTTAAAAGTTCTCCACTTATTTATTGCTGAGGCGATGGCTGACGATGGCTTGCGATGGCTGACGTGAAACAGATGTTTCGACACAGTGTCGAGATCCTGAAGCGCAAGTGTTTCGAAACACTGCACCAAAGCATGATCCGAAACGCCCAGGTCACGTGAATAAGGTGATTCGAAGCACACAGGTCACGTGACTAAAGTGTTTCGAAACACCTGGTCATGTGACTAAAGCGATTCAAAGCATCGATCATTTCAGAAGCATTTCGAGACCTGGCGACTCTGCATTTGACTGACAGGGTCAGAGTAAAACTCTCATATAGCCCAGTGGACCGTGCATGTACACATAGTTACTGTGCTGCAAATGGCTTTTGGGTTCGAATCCCGACTTTTCGGACAAATACTCCGAAATTATGATCTTATGTATTTTAATAATGTTACTGTTTTATAGTCTAGATAGGATACAGCTGCCGATACGCCATCAATATAGCATCATTTTTGTAACACTGTATAACAATAATTAATATTTTTACAGCTGTGATGGTTGGGTTTTGGGTTGGGGTAGACGTTAATAAAATGCAATAAATGGGAAATTTAATGAATAAAATAAATAATTCTCGTTAACTTCCGGCCGCAACCATATCTGATCTAGCAACAACCCCGTTTTATGACCAAATCAAGACATATTTATTCACAAAGTGTTCATTCGGATGTCAGACCAATGTTAAAACAAAACACGTTACAAGAACAGAGCATTTCAAACCTAACATCTATAGCTGCACCACCCTGGATTCAAACCCATTATCTCTGCATGCTAGTCAGGAACTCTCACCGCTCCACTAAATCACTTGAAGCTTCAGCTCTACAACGTGGGGTTTAATACCTCAATTTGCTTAACCGTTTCTTTGCTGAAGCTGTTCGAGTGCAATACATAAAGAATGACCACTAGGTGTCGTTGTAGAGTGAGATTTCGAAGCTTCGACACATTTGCTTCGACTGTTTCAGTGTTTCATGAAGCCTCGCTTTGCCCACCACTAATGTTCTGTTCTATTCTTGGCAAGGGTTATAGGGTTTGTGAATGAATATATTTGAAAATATTCATGCAAAATTATTATTATTATTATCTTATTAAATGAATTAAATTAATCATTTTTGATAGGGCAAGTGAAAATCTTTTGTAGCTGGGATATACGAAAAACATCCTTAGCATTTAGCCCTGTATAAGTCTAAAATTTCACTCATAATGGTCTTAAAAATGTCTTAAAGTCTTCAATTTAACTTGGTGAAGCCTGCAGAAACCCTGTGCTTTCTGTCACTGCTTGATTATCCTGCATTAATGCATTCAGTGTAAAGCTGCGCAATTAATCATTAAAAGACCGCGATCTCAATTCAAGCACCCACGCAACATCAATTATAAATGATGATGATTTATGTTTATTAATCCGGCAATGTGCTGCATTCAAATCTGTGTTTGATCAAGAAAGAGATTCAGTTTTTTGCGTTACAAACAATCAAATAACACAGACGTAGTGGGAGAACAGTTTATAGTTCAGATATAAACACTGAGGTTTATGGGAAAGATTAAAATCACTGTTTAATGCCACTTTACGCTGTTGAAAGTTGTAGCAGCTACATTGTTTAACCAATAGGTGGCGACAAACAACCATCAAAAATATGCCACTGAATAGATCGTCAAAAATGATCCATCTAGTAATGAAACATGAAGATTTCTGAGTGAGTTATTGAATCATTCGTTGAAAATGAGACCATAAAAATAAGGCTAATAATTTTTGACTGTGTGTTTGGCAGGTGCACGATCTGGAGAAGTCGAAGCGTGCAATGGATCAGCAGCTGGAGGAGATGAAGACTCAGCTGGAGGAGCTGGAGGATGAGCTGCAGGCCACTGAAGACGCTAAGCTGCGTCTGGAGGTCAACATGCAGGCCATGAAGGCACAGTACGAGAGAGACCTGCAGGGGCGCGACGAGCTGGGCGAGGAGAAGAAGAGGCAGCTGCTCAAACAGGTACTGCTCATACTGTACACATCAGGGGTTATTCACTTATTGTATTCCATTATTATGTTCAGTTATGGGGTATATGCACAGTAGAGATGCGCGGATCAGCTGAAATGTCACCCGAATCCGCGGCTTCATACTAATCATCCACCCGCCCGCACATATCATTTTATGTGATATATATATCCGCACCCGATCGTCTCTTTAATAATTCTAATTCTTTGTTTTAAGCATGATGATAGGTCAGCGTGGATCGTTCGTTATTAACAGCAGATTCAGTGAGCTAATCTGCGCATCCCTTGCCAGAGACAACATGGAAGGGGCGTACTGTATATCAAGGCAGCACAGGTCCACACATGCATCCACGTAACTTCCAGTGGTATGTTTTGCTGTCCTGACGAATGTAAGAACTTAAAGTGCTTGTCTGACTTTGACTTGACCGGCCTTTCGATTTAGCACACACATGAGGTTTCATATTTGAGGTAGCGGTCTTGTGGCTTTTATATAAAGCACTTTACAGCCGTTGCATAGCCTATAACATACCCAGCACTTGATTCAACCTCGTTAACCTTTGCTAAAACGCTCCCACACGGCACTTCTCTTTCCTTCCTTTTGTTTTATTTTTAATCCTCCTTTTTAAGTTTCTCTCGGATCGGTTTCGCCTCCATTTCTGCTTTAACAAATGTGTTGAAAAAATACAAAGCAAAAATCACTAATAATTAAACTCATCCACCCGCGACCCACCCGCAATTAATCATAATGTATTTTTTATTACCCGACCCGCGGATTATCCGCAGCGCCCACGGATATAACCGCCATCCGCGCATCACTAATGCACAGCTAGTGTTTTTTCCTCTACCGATAAACTTATGATGAACGGTTTATGTGACTTTTTTCAATTTCCTAAGGTTAATTTTACAGCATCGATGTTGTAATGTAGTTAAAATACAATCGGTTCAATAAACTTAAGCATTCATTTAGTTGTTCAGGCATAAAAGGAGATGAAAAGACCATGTAAACTTTAGCAGCAGGCGAGCCCAGAAACTCCATTGAAAATACTGGGGTAAAATAAATGTTCATATTTTAAAGAGATGGCATGGAAAATGGAGTTTAATGCAGTGCTTCTTGTATATTCTGAGACCCACTTTATATCCTATATCAATTATGCAGTGAAGATCACTGATTTATAAAGAAGACAGAGCTTAAATGCGGTGATTTTATAATGGCATACAGTTCTCCAGAAGCGCTTTAACTGGGTTACTGAAAATTAAAAGTCCTTCTGCATATACCTTATTAACACTGCTGTTTCATCAGTCATTAATCTGTGCATTGATTCCTTGATTAATCAGGGTTTTATATATATCAGATTTTCCTAGTACTACATGATTAAACAAGGATATTAATGGCACAATCACATTTGTAAGTCTTTGTTTTTATTTTATTTAGTTGACATTTAAATGCCATTTCTGTTCTGTTAATCTTTAAAAATAAAAATGAAATCTTAAAAAGGCAATTTAATTGACTTTATATATATATATGATATAAAACACAATTAATTAATTAATTAATTACAAATGATAAAACAACACAATTATAAAACACAACACACTTAATTGCAAAAGTTGTTTTTTTACATAATATACGTGTGTGTGTGTGTGTGTGTGTGTGTGTGTGTGTGTGTGTGTGTGTGTGTGTGTGTGTGTGTGTGTGTGTGTGTGTGTGTGTGTGTGTGTGTATTATGTATATGTGATACAAACACATACATAGAAACAAAACTATACAAACAATTGTTACACAGATATTTACATTTATATATACTTTATCATATACATATATATTTTACATTTAAATATAAATAAAAAACAATTCTCAAATATATGCATGCATGTGTGTATTTATATATACATGATAAATATACACAGTACACAGTTAAATTGTCAAAACTAACTTTTAATTTGGATGCGATTAATTTATATGTATGTGTATATATATATATATAGTGCAATTAAGGAAATAAACAATTAGCTGATTAAATAATTGTCATATTTTTAAAATATTTTAATTTATTTCAGTTATTTTTATGATATAATAATCATCTTTTCCAAGATTTTTGGCCAGAAATATATATATTTTTTAATTTATTTTATATAATGTGTCGATTAATTGATTAAATAAGCAATCAAAACCAAACACTTTAAAAAAATATCTGTGTTAGGAATGTAGTTTGTATATTAAAACCCTTTTAAAAAGTGTATCAGATGTTGTGAGTTAAAAAAATATGTTTTTAAAACAATCCTTTTTACGTTTTTACCTAAAAAAATAAATGAATAAAGAGAAAAAAGAAAAGAAAAGCAGAAACCAGGAACCAGAAGTAACCAATCAGAAACCTGTAACACAAATAACAAATAATATTTAGAAAAACATGGACATTTTTGTTGTTGTGCAGCATTGTTTTAAATGTTAAAGTTTCTAAACAGCGATATCCCTTCATATTGTTTATAAACTAACTAATAAATATACATTTTTAATGCTTTATTACATTTAATTGTTTTATATTAGGGGTTTTTGTTCACGAGTGAGGGAAGGATGGAACTTGAGATTGACAGGCGGTGATGCGGTCGATGTATCGGTCCGTTGCGGTAACGAAAGAGCTGAGCCGAAAGGCAAAGCTCGTGATTTACCGGTCAATCTACGTTCCTTCTCTCGCCTATGGTCATGAGCTATGGGTCATGACTGAAAGGACAAGATCTCAAATACAAGCGGCCGAAATGAGTTTCCTTCGCAGGGTGGCAGGGCGCACCCTTATAGATAGGGTGAGGAGCTCTGTCACCCGGGAGGAGCTCAGAGTAGAGCCGCTGCTCCTCCACATCGAGAGAAGTCAGCTGAGGTGGCTCGGGCATCTGTTTCGGATGCCTCCTGGACGCCTACCTAGGGAGGCCTCAGGGAAGACCCAGGACACGCTGGAGGGACTGTGTCTCTCGGCTGGCCTGGGAACGCCTCGGTTTAAAGTTTTTTTTAATAAACTTTTTATTGAATATACAGAAATAAACAGTTTTGTTTTTCTGACTGATTGTTATTGAGATGACCGGTGTTTTTCTCACAGATCTGCATATAGTGCTGATGGAGTTGTGTATTTGTGTGTGTGTTCAGGTGCGTGAGATGGAGATGGAGCTGGAGGACGAGCGTAAGCAGCGCACTGTGGCGATGGCGGCTCGCAAGAAGATGGAGCTGGACCTGAAGGAGCTGGAGGCGGCCATCGACCAGGCCAACAAGAACCGTGATGAGGCTCTTAAACAGCTCAAGAAAGTGCAGGTAAAACACACACATACACACACACAGGCTTTAGACATTTATACTAGAGTTCTGTTGAATGCTTGATTCTGATAGACTGATGATCACTCTGAGGTGTTTGGTTATTGTCAGATAAAGGCATAGCTAAAGTAGTTCCGGCAGGTTTTACAGCTCCATATCACTCCGCTGAATGATTTGAGTTATTTCACAGCTACAACAGTCAAAAACAGAAGGCTTCTGAGATGTGGGAGAAACTAGTGCTGCACACAGGACATGTTTGAGGACAAAAACACCAAAAATGTCTCAAATACAACATCTGAACAGTGTGAGAACCGTAGTATAAGCAGAATAATGCACATTTGGGTGTATTGGCCACTTCATGTCATGGCCACATCATCACCCGTTGTCTATTATTCATTATTTCATGCATAATATGTGCTGTTTTTTTAATAGTTTGTTGGCAAGTCAAGAAAACAATTCATATTTTCAATTATTTTAGTGCATTACATAACTGAAGCTTAAATAGCAACCAACTATATACAGAAATAAAAGAATAACTCAATGAAAATGGAGTATTTATTACCGTCATCAGCCATTGTAACTCTACATTTCTATAACATCAGTATGAGAAATGATTTGATATAATTGGATGAAGTTATTCTATGTGTAGGTGGGCAGTGGGGGGCTGTTTATTGCTTATTTCTCTCTCTTTTTGCTAATTGTATTGGCAAATTCGGTACTATAAAATTACACCATACAGTTGGTCTTAAATGTCATTGTTTGTCGTATTAAAAAGGTCTGCAGATACGCTGTGAATAGATTTTTCAGCATTAGAAAGTAATATAGTAAAGGTAATTTGTGTGTGTGTGTGTTGTAACGCTCCGCTCTGCTGTTGTGTGTGTTCAGGCTCAGATGAAGGATCTGCTGCGGGAGCTGGAGGACACTCGTCTGTCCCGTGAGGAGATTCTGGCCCAGAGTAAAGAGAATGAGAAGAAGGTCAAGAGCATGGAGGCAGAGATGATCCAAATGCAGGAGGTACAGCACGTGTGTGTGTGAGTGAGTGTGTGTGTGTGTGTGTGCGCGCGTCTGTCTGTGTGTGTATTTGTACGTGAGAGTGAGTTGCTGTCTGTTTAATTGTGTGAGAGTGAAAGTGTGTGTGTATGTGTGCATTTTGTGCTTTTTTTGTGTGTCTGTGCACTGAGTTTGTTGCTGTGCTTGAATGTGTTTGAGAGTGTGTTAGTGCGTAAAAGTGTTTTGCTGTGTGTGTGTGTGTGTGTGTGTGTGTGTGTGTGTGTGTGTGTGTGTCTGTGTGTGTCTGTGTGCATGAAAATGTGTGTGTTGAGAGTGTGTGTTGCTGT
>CAIGQV010019355.1:6996447-7014444 GCA_903798115.1 Danio jaintianensis
ACATTTAGTTGTAGAAAACTACGATATTGGGTCGTTTACTTATACTACCGTAGTTGGTGTTACCATAGCAACTATAGAACTACTTGAACTTCTGGTAATTCTTTAGTTGCTATGGTCATGATAATAAATACTATAAATTACTGTAGTATTTCCCATGTGTGGATGTATATAATGCATTTTTCGATAACTTTATTAATACAGAATATTACATTTTTTTATCTCACTGTACGGGCTCTATTGCTCTATGCAGAATTATGCAAATATCAGTAAGTGTCTGGATGATGTGGACAGCCGGTGAAATGTCTGTTCTGCAGTTTCCACGAACTCTGACCTCTGTCTTGATCCGGTCACATCAGCTTGCCCTTATTCTGTAGGTTGATATCAGCGGTGTTATCTGTTTACTGATAACGGGACTGACTGTATATAATATACTCACACCATGCGCTGTCACAGGCGGTTTATGACGTCTCAGTCCGACATATTGAACGTTTTATTTGCGTTTGAGCGAGTAATGTGTGCCATTGTGCCGTTTAAACCTGTTTTCGGAGATTATTTCGGAGAGTTTGTTGTTGTTTACTTCGAGTGATTTACTGAAGCGAATCTTTTGGAAGGGGGCGGGCTTTAGCCGAGCCTCTTGTTTTCCTTCATTCTGATTGGTGCGTGTGAAGCGCTCCTCTGTTAAACATTCGGTTTAAAGAGGCGTGGCCAAGCGAACACACTCAGCTAAAAGATCATCGACACAGAAAAGCCGCAGTTCTGCTGAATCACGCGTTACACCACAGTGACAGTCGTATCAGCAACTTGAGAAATCACTGCATTTATTATCAGTCTTAGGCGGCAGTCTCAGTCTCACAGCCTAATTGAACTGTTATTGCCATTATTGTCACTATTACTGTCATTATATATATATTTATTTTGAATCAGTAAAGAATAAAGTCCACATGAAATAAAAATGTGAATGTTCATTTTGCTGAATTTGTTTTTGGTTTAGTTTTGGTAATCTTCAATCCCAATTTGCCCATCTGATTTGTTAAAATCCCCTTTAAGTACGGCTACTATGTCCGTGTATCATCCGATCATTCAATTATCTCATTTGGTCTGTAAAATGAAACACAAAATATATTACATTATTCATTCATTCATTTTCCTTCGGCTTAGTCCCTCTATTCATCAGGGGTCGCCACAGCGGAATGAACCGCCAACTTGTCCAGCATATTCAACCCATCACTGGGAAACACCCATACACCCATTCACACTCATACGCTACGACCAATTTAGTTTATTCAATTCACCTATAGTGCATGTGTTTGGACTGTGGGGGAAACCGGAGCACCCGGAGGAAACCCACGCCAACACAGGGAGAACATGCAAACTCCACACAGAAACGCCAACTGGCCCAGCCGGGACTCGAACCAGCGACCTTCTTGCTGTGAGGCGACTGTGCTAACCACTGAGCCACCGTGCCACCCGGTACTGCACATTTACTTACAAAATAAGATTACTTCCAGAACTGGCTTTACTGCCAAAATGTGCATGAGAATCGCCTCTGATTAATTGTGTAGCCCTAGCAGAGCGCGACAAAAAAACTAATCTTTCTGTCATAAACATGAATCAGAACCTGCAAACTCCACACAGAAATGCCAACTGGCCCAGCCGGGGCTTGAACCAGCGACCTTCTTGCTGTGAGGCGACAGTGCTAACCACTGAGCCACCGTGTCGCCTATATTGTGCAGAGCTTTCATTTGCGCATCATTTCTTTGTAACAAACTAACGGTAGAAGGGGCGTGGCTAAGAATATCGTGGCAGAAGCGTCAAAATGACATCATCAGAGAAGGAGCCAATCCACATGCAGAAGCATATGCTTAGTTTTTGCACATAGTAACCTTTGATTTGGCCCTCCATCCCACATGAGAAGAGAAGGACAATGGTTTAGAGCAGGGGTGCACAAACTTTGTCTTATGAAGGGCTGAAATGACTAGAAAACATTGCTTTATATTAACTAATACAGTATTTTTTACATTTAATAATGAACATCTTACAGTAAAAACAAAACAATCTCAGTTATAACAGTTACACTAGCGTGCCTTGATTTGCTAGCCGATGTCTTCTGCATAGTCCTCTGTCCGTCGAGTGGCAGTATTTACATTTAAATAAAAATCTGATTCATTTACAACGTTTAATTGAAGCACTTTATTTTAGTTTGCTTTTTTGTAGCTCAGCTATAAAACAAACAAAAAAGGTTACGTTAAATTAGAAATGATGATCTCTGTGTTAAAGGCGTTCACCCCAACCCTCCCCATCATACTCACTTCTCCTCAGATGGGATGATGGGCCAAATCAAAGGTTACAATGGGCCAACTTTGGCCCGCGGGCCCTACTTTGGGCATCTCTGGTTTAGAGATTCTCATTTTAAATCTTATGTCATCTTTTGTTTGTTTGTTTGATTGTTAAAAGATAACAGAAATTAAATGTTTCAATTAAATAATGTAAATTTATCAGCTTTAGTTTGTGTATATACTGTCAACCCGACGGATAGAGGACAATGCAGAGACGAATACAGGCAAAGACAGATTCTGCTGGACTAGTGTATTCAGCATTGAACTCCACGGTTTTATTGCAGTAAGGTATAATTTAACAAGTTATACAGCATTAGTTAATCCAATTTATAGTAATGTCTTTTATTTATTTAGAAATATTAGGAAAAATATTAGGAAATGACCCATGGCAACTTTATTGTAATATATTTTGGTGTATTTACCAAAGGGATTTTTGGCCCTTCATATGAACAAGTTTGGGCACCTCTGCTTTAAGCGATCATCAGTCTGACTAGTGTGTGTGTTTCAGGCTCATCCGGCGGTCAAGGCCTTCATGTGTGGTTCTCTGAGCGGGACGTGCTCCACACTGCTCTTCCAACCCCTGGACCTGGTGAAAACACGCCTGCAGACCCTACAGAACGGCGTCCAGCCCGGGTCAGTGCTCATACGGGCTGCTGTGACTGACACATACAGTACAGTCTGACTGAACTGAGCTTTAAAGTGTGTTTTCTGTGCCTCAGGTCGGGACGGGTCGGGATGGTCTCAGTGTTTGTAAATGTGCTGCGGACGGAGAAGCTGCTCGGGCTGTGGAGAGGCGTCTCACCGGTGAGTCATCAGTGTTGAGATGTAGACTTAATTTTAAGGCTGAATAGATAAGCTTTCCATTCATTTATGGTTTGTTAGTACAATATTTGGCTGATATACAGTACAATTATTGGAAAATCTTAAATCTGAGGGTTTAGAAACATTGTAATATTGACAAAATCACCTTTAAAGTTGAACAATCACAATTAACAATGCATATTATTAAGCAAAAAAGTATGTTTTTATATATTTACAGTGCTAAATTTACAATTGATCATAATAGAAACATGATCTTTACCTAATATTGTAATAATTTTTGGCATAAAAGATATTCAACCCTTGAATATTGTTCAAATTGACTACCCTTTCATTATCTTGGTGGCTGTTTTTGCCCCATCACATTTTTTGATTGCAAAGCCATGACAGCTTATAATCATGCATTCTTGATTGTTGTTGGTTTTCCCTGTTGTGAAGAGGTACAATTTGGCAGCAGTTGTGATAACGATGTGCATGTTTGTCTGATTATATTGACCATTTCTGTCTCTCTACAGTCGTTCGTGCGCTGTATTCCAGGAGTCGGGATCTACTTCAGCACCTATTTCACTCTAAAGCAGCATTTCTTCTCCACTGGGGCCCCGGGGCCCTTGCAGGCGGTGCTGCTGGGAGCCGGAGCCAGATGTGTGGCTGGAGTATTTATGCTGCCAGTCACCGTCATCAAAACACGCTTTGAGGTGTGTAGAAAAATAAAAGAGCCATAGATTTACTCTGTGAGAGAGTTTGTGTGTGAAGTCACTGGTGTGTGTAGGAGAATATTGGGCGATTCTGAGTGTGCTTCAGGCTGGTGTGCTTTATGCTAGGACACACTCTTTTTCTCTCCGTATGCACCAGACACTTTATTATAAAAACTCCATATTTTTTAAAACAACGTGCAATTCTGAGTGTCTTTCCCGGAGGTGAGGGTGCTGGACAAACCACCTGTAGGACACACTATTTTTCTCTCCATATGCACCAGACACTTCATAATAAACTCTGTTATTCTGAAAACATCGTGCAATTCTGAGTGTGCTTCATGCAGGTGAGTGCGCTGGACAAACCACCTCAAACCTGTAGGTCTCTGTAAGAGAGTTAGTGTGTGTGAAGTCACTGGTGTGTGTAGGAGAATATTGGGCAATTCTGATTGTGCTTCATGCTGGTGTGCTTTATGCTAGGACACACTCTTTCCTCTCCATATGCACCAGACACTTTCCTACAAACACTCTGTTACAAGGACTATTATTTCATTCATTCATTAATTTTCCTTCGACTTGGTCTCGGAATGAACCGGCAACTATTCCAGCATATGTTTTATGCAGCAGATGCCCTTCCAGCCGCAACCCAGTACTGGGAAACACCCATACACTCTCACATTCACACACACACTCATACACTACAGCCAATTTTAGTTCATCCAATTCACCTATAGCGCATGTGTTTGGACTGTGGGGGAAACCAGAGCACCCGGAGGAAACCCAACACAGGGAGAACATGCAAACACCACACAGAAATGCCAACTGACCCAGCTGGGACTCGAACCAGCGACCTTCTTGGTGTGAGATGACAGTGCTAACCACTGAGCCACCGTGCCGCGGACTCAATAATAATAATAAAACTGCTAAACTAACTTGTGGCCGGTTTGCATTGAGTGGGACAGTCAGTTTAATAAACATTTAGGTCTGTTTCCACTGCCTAAGGTACCAAAAAAGCAAACCATACCACTTTTTGGCACCCTTTCAAAATGGTTCCTAGCACAACAGAACGGGACCAAGTGGAGCTAGACTCACCGCTGAATGCCATTGGTTTACAGAGAATTGTCGTACACAGGAAGTGCCATTTTTTAATACACAGCCAAGACATGACACTGTAATGATAGAGCGATGGCATACAGCAATGAGCCGTGGAGCTCAAACAAACCTTGTTGTCTTCTTGTGACAAACATCCACATGCCAAGAAGAAGAACAGCATCTGTTGTGTGTCCTCTATTGTTGGTCGCAAGGGTGCCAAAATATGTGAAGAAACAGCGAGTGGTTTTGCCTTCTCTCTTAAGTTAGTTTGCTTGCCATGCGTCTGTTGACTTGAGTTCACAAAAGACGCGATACGTGAATGTCTCGTATGGCTTTATTTTTCAAGCAAGAAGACGTTGATAGCGACATTCTGTTTTACACCATGTCTACCAAAAGGGTGGACCTACTGTACTGTACTGGGCTGAAACATATCGCTAAGGCATTAGACTTGTGCTGGCATCTATATACTGCTGCTCTTTGATGATCTCAAGTGCATCTTTTACCGTCATGTGTAAGTTGCTTTGGATAAAATCATCTGCTAAATGAATAAATGTGAGTGTGTGTGTTTCAGAGCGGCCGCTACAGGTACAGCGGTGTGTTTGGAGCGCTGCGGTCTGTGTGTCGGACGGAGGGACCGAAGGCTCTGTTTTCAGGTCTGACGGCCACACTGCTCAGAGACGCTCCGTTCTCCGGGATATACGTCATGATCTACAGCCAGACCAAACACCTGCTGCCTCCAGGTCTGGCAATAAACTCAACACACACTGGACACATACTGGACACATACTCACCACATACTGGACACACACTGGACACATACTCAACACATTCTGGACACACACTGGACACATACTCAACACACACTGGACACACACTGGACACATACTCAACACACACTGGACACATACTCAACACACACTGGACACACACTAGACACACACTGGACACACACTGGACACACACTGGACACTTAGGGGCCGATCACACTGAACACGCTTTTGTTGTTCTGAGAATGGAGGCGCACCGCACTGCCTTTTTAGTTGACCAGAAAAAAGACGTGCACTGCGCTTTTTATGTTGCTAGCCAACCACTGAATCAGTTGTGTATTGTGTGCGAGTGAATATTGTGATATTCACGATTTATGAAGTCATACATCTCCGGATAACTCAAAACAGCGAGCACTCGTCTCTCCTCCATCTTTAAAAGTCTCCATAGTCGTCATGACAACACAATCACTTCTGTCACCTCAATGGAAACTCTGCCTCTGCTTTCATTTGATTGGACAATGAAAAAGGCGCAACTGGTTGGTGGCAATAGCCTAGTGGTTATGTGCGCCAACATATAGCACCATGGTGCTCACGGCGACCCGAGTTTGATTCCCGACTCGAGGTCCTTTGCCGATCCTTCCCCTCTCTCTGCTCCCAATGCTTTCCTGTCTGTAACCTCCACTGTCCTATCCCAATAAAAGGTGAAAAACCCCTTTAAAAAAAAAAGAAAAATGGCGCAACTGACGTAGCGTGCTTCTTCTGCTCAGAGTTGACTTTTTTTAGCTGCAGGAGCTCAGAGCACAATGACAAAAACGCGAGGCGCAGCAGGCGGTTAATACGCGAGGCGCAGGGTGCATAAGTAATGCACAAAACACTCACCGCCATAAGAAAACCAATACAAAAGGTGCCTCTCATCACAAAAAGCGCATTCAGTGTGATCAGGGTCTTACTTGATACATACTGGACACTTACTCAACACATAGTGGACACGTTTGTAAATAAAATCTTTTGCAGAACCTCAAAGGGTTTATTGCGCAAAGCCGGCTGTGATTCATGTTGGTTTATGGAAAGAAATATTTGTTTTTTTGTCGCGCTCTGCTAGGGCTACACAATTAATCAGAGGCAATTATTTTCATGTGCATTTTGGCAGTAAAGCCAGTTCTGGAAGTAATTTTATTTTGTAAGAAAATATGCAGTACCGGGTGGCTCAGTGGTTAGCACTGTCACCTCACAGCAAGAAAGTTGCTAGTTCGAGTCCCGGCTGGGCCAGTTGGCATTTCTGTGTGGAGTTTGCATGTTCTCCCCGTGTTGGTGTGGGTTTCCTCCGGGTGCTCCGGTTTCCCCCACAGTCCAAACACATGCGCTATAGGGGAATTGATGAACTAAACTGGCTGAAGTGTATGAGTGTGTGTGTGTATGGGTGTTTCCCAGTACTGGGTTGCGGCTGGAAAGGAATCCGCTGCGTAAAACATATGCTGGAATAGTAGGCGGTTCATTCCGCTGTGGCGACCCCAGATTAATAAGGGACTAAGTCAAAGGAAAATGATTGATTGATTGAGTCTCTCAGAAAGATGCAACAAATTGCAAAGTTTCTTTAATGAATGAAAATTGCAATGGCAATAAAACTGAATTTATCAGAGCAAAAAAAAAAATGCAGAATGCAAAGTTTCTCAGAGGAAGCCAGCAATTTTAGATTAAAGGCAAAATTTCTACTACGAATGCAACAACTTTGCAAATGAATACCAAAAAAAAAAGGATTTTCAGAGGAACATGTGCATTCTGTAAGCAAGCCAAAAGCACAGTTATTTCTAAAGAATGCAAACATTCATTAATTCATTCATTTTCCGTCGGCTTAGTCCCTTATTTATCTGGGGTCACCACAACGGAATGAACCGCCAACTATTCCAGCATATGTTTTCTGCAGTGGATGCCCTTCCAGCTGCAACCCATGACTGGGAAACACACATACACTCTTGCATTCACACATATACACCACGGCCAATTTAGTTTATTCAATTCCCCTATAAGCGCATGTGTTTGGACTGCGGGGGAAACCGGAGCACCCGGAGGAAACCCACACCAACACGGGGAGAACATACAAACATTTTATAGTCAAATGCTATTTTTTAGTAAGAATGCAAAAAAAGTTATTGTGTCAATAAAAAGTGAGTTTTCTTGCTGTGTCATGTTATATCCTCATGTTTGTACAGTCTGGAGAGGTTTGCTGAGATAACAGGTAGCAGGATCATTGCTCTAGAGATTTCTTCATAAGAGATAAGAAAGCAGTCCAGTCATTCTAACCGGCTCAAACAGGCAGTCATTGTGTAACGTTGTGTAACATGCACTTATATACTGTATCTCTGTGTTTCAGAGATCAGCCAGTCGTCTTACGCACCAATGGCCAACTTCAGCTGCGGGGTTCTGGCTGGTGTTCTGGCCTCGGTTTTGACCCAGCCAGCTGATGTGGTCAAAACTCATGTTCAAGTGAGTCCAGACATCTTCAGCAGGACATCAGATGTGGTGCGCTACATTTACAAGGTAACAGATGCCATTCAAGCCTCATTCTCCCTCAAAAAGGTCAAAAGACACCATGCTTTACTCTGATTTTACCATTATTGAGGGTTTTTACTGTATAAACAAAGCGAATGTACACTACCTGACAAAAGTCTTGTCGTCGATCCCAGTTGTAAGAGCAGCAAATAATAACTTGACTTCTAGTTGATCATGTGGAAAAGTGGCAGAAGGTGGATTTTTCCCATGAATCATCTGTTGAACTGCATCCCAATCATCACAAATACTGCAGAAGACCTACTGGAACCCGCATGGACGCAAGATTCTCACAGAAATCAGTCAAGTTTGGTGAAGGAAAAATCATGGTTTGGGGTTACATTCAGTATGGGGGCGTGCGAGAGATCTGCAGAGTGGATGACAACATCAACAGCCTGAGGTATCAAGACATTTGTGCTGCCCATTACATTACAAACCACAGGAGAGGGCAAATTCTTCAGCAGGATAGCGCTCCTTCTCATACTTCAGCCTCCACATCAAAGTTCCCGAAAGCAAAGAAGGTCAAGGTGCTCCAGGAATGGCCAGCCCAGTCACCAGACATGAACATTATTGAGTATGAAGGAGGAGGCATTGAAGATGAATCCAAAGAATCTTGATGAACTCTGGGAGTCCTGCAAGAACGCTTTCTTTGCCATTCCAGATGACTTTATTAATCAGTGATTTGAGTCATTGCAGAGATGTATGGATGCAGTCCTCCAAGCTCATGGGAGTCATACACAATATTCATTCTGTTTCCACTGAATGACTTTATATTCTACACTGGACATTGTTTCTGTTCAGTGACAAGACTTTTGTCTAAGCAAAGTCAGACCTTACTGTCCTAATTAAATCATTCAAAATCAAGACATGATCATATTTAATTTTGGTAAAATAAGCGTAATCTAGAGGCCTTTGCCTTTCATATAAGCCACTTCTGATACCAAATGATCAACTAGAAGTCAACTTATTATTTGTTGTTCCTAAAACTTGGATAGGCGACAAGACTTTTGTCAGGTAGTGTATACTGTATAAGATGGTTGTAAAATGGTGCATTGATAAAGAATTCATGCCATCACGACATCTATAAACACAGCTCATCTAATCAGGTCACGGCTGTTAGATTTATAATGCTGCAGCACGAGTGATAATAAGTGAATACATATTTGAAAAAAAGATATGTCATTTCTAAACCTCACCAAACAGGTTTCCACAAACCCTTAAAAGGATAGTTCACCCAAAAATGAATATTTGCTCTGAGTCTTTTTCTTCTGTTGAACACAAAAAGAAGATATTTTGAAGAATGTTGAAAACCTGTAACCATCGACTTCCATAGTAGGAAAAACAAATACTATGGGAGTCAATGGTTACAGTTTTCTTCACAATATCTTCTTTTGTGTTCAACAGAAGAAAGAAAGTCAAAAAGGTTTTTAAGAAGTCAACGGAGACTAAATTATGACAGAATTTTCATTTTTGGGTGAACTGTCCCTTTAACCAACGTCTCGATATGAAAAATAATATTTAAATGTGAAAATATTGACGCACTTTATTTCCAAAATGTGACAAAAGTCCTTTTGAATGTGAGATTTATAAAAATTAATTATTTTAGATTACGTTTCCAGCAGTCCAAAACTATAACATGTTCAAGAACTTCAACAAAACAGTTTGAAATGAAGAGAACTAGAACTTTTGCTCTTGAATAAAATCAAAACTGTATCATAAACTTAAATCTTGTGTCCAGTTTTCCATTAAAACGTGTATGAAAACCCTTTTTGAACTTTCAGAAACTTTTTACAGAGTCAGCATTTACACATTTATTATTAAATGTATTATTAAACATTCATTGCTTCTAGGCTATAATAAATAGTACACTGAAAAAAAATGATTCAGAGAGTTAAGTTAAGTGGTTGTAAACAATTCATTTGGGCTGAATTTAAACAAACAAATTAAGTTGAACATTACTACATTTAATTTGTTTGTTTAAATTCAACACATATAAATTGTTTGCAACAATTTTGCAGACATCATTTTTTTCAGTGTAGCTACATTGGTAAGAATTTTAGTAATGAAGAAAATCTACTTTATTATTAGGTTAATTAATTATTATGTAGGGCAGAATGACAGTTTCTCAGAGACCCAAAATTTTTATATAATAAACCCACATCTATCAGACACCCACCCACATTGATATAATATGTGTAGATATGATAATATATGAAGAATTTAAACTTGAACAGACAAAGTCAAACGTGGCAACTGACCCCGAGCAGGAGGGCGGTTGCAACAACCCACAGGGACAGCGGCAACATTCATTAAAATGTAATAATAAAAAAATTCTAAGACATCAAGTTGGATTTTATTTGTATTT
Source organism: Danio jaintianensis (assembly GCA_903798115.1). Classification (NCBI taxonomy): domain Eukaryota; kingdom Metazoa; phylum Chordata; class Actinopteri; order Cypriniformes; family Danionidae; genus Danio; species Danio jaintianensis. The sequence continues at coordinate 7,007,066 of CAIGQV010019355.1, forward strand.
TTTTGGTAAACAGACTAAATGTAAATTGGTTAAATGTGTTAAATTGGCCGTGTAAATACAGACTATTAAAAGAACAAACAACAGCCAATTATCAGGCCTCAAAAACTGAACATAAATATTTTTTTACTGAAAATCTACTTCTTTGAACTTTGAAATGAATTAACTAATCAAAGAATTCATTTATTTTCAAATTAAATTACACTCAAAGTGTGATAAAATTCAAATATACATTTATATTATACATTTTTAATTATTAATATTTAAGATATAGATCAGAGATCAGAGAAAGCGATTTCTTGCTATTAAAGGGCTGACCCCCCCATACATCTTGTTCTGATGTCCTTCAGGGGGATCAAGCGTTAATTAGGGGGGTCAATGCCCCCCCCCAACCCCCCTGTAAGTCGCAACCTGGGAATAAGTCTTGTTGCAACTGCCCCATGTTACAAACGTCCCCACTCTCTTTATGACCCTTACTACAAATAGCTAATAAGCTGCAGTCACACTAGACTTTTCTCCCCATAGACTTCCATTCATACGCACGGCAGACCAAAAACGCGAGCTCGTGCGACAAGTTTCGCAGTTCGCTGCATTGCAAAGTACAAGCTTGGTGAACTCTGACCTGCGAAATCGCATCATGTGACTGCGTGAGACCAATTGATGATCAAAACATGACCTCTCTGGACAGAAATGTAAAATATGGAGCAATTGCTTGCTTTTTTTAAATGTCTAATCATCTTGTTTAATCCCGCCCCTTTTCGCAGCTCCGTACGACAGAATTTTGCATGCTCAAACTCTAGTGTGACCGCAGCATTAGCCTAATTGCATAAATAAAAAACTAATAAAAGGTATACAGTAAAAAACCAAAACAAATAAATATAAAATGAATAAAAGTAAATTGAGTGAGAAAAGGGTTTTAAAAATGCCCGGTTAGTGCGTCGACACATGCACTCCGGTGCTCACGGCGACCCGAGTTCGATTCCTGCCTCGAGGTCCTATGCCGATCCTTCCCCTCTCTCTGCTCCCCACACTTTCCTGTCAATACTCTCTACTGTCCTGTCCATTAAAGGTGAAAACCCCCAAAAAATAATTATTATTGAAAAACGCACCTCTCTGTCTGTCTGTCTGTCTGTCTGTTAGGAGCACGGTTTGGTGGGTTTTTTCCGCGGCGCTGTTCCTCGCTCTCTCCGGAGAACCATGATGGCGGCGATGGCGTGGACGGTTTACGAGCAGCTGATGGCTCAGATGGGCCTCAAATCCTGAAAACCACCAAAGCACATCATCACACACAATGAATGAGATGTTTATACTGGATGTTCAGCGGTTTACGGGCCCGTCCAGTGAGATCCTCGCCTGGGAGGATCATGTGGGCGGGAAACACGAGAGCATAAACTGCTGCGACCGGCGGGAATCAACAGGCGGCCTTGATTCACTCTGTCGAAACGAATCGTCCTGTAACACTGATGCTGAGCTTTGAAATGCACTTTAATATCTCAGCTCTGGTTTTATGAGTAGCTAAATAACACTGATTGTATTTGTATGCCGTAATAAAAGTGTATTGTCTGAGGTGTTGACAGCATTGAGACGACGGTCATATGTTTGCTTTGTATTGTTTAATATTAGTATGGTTGACAGGTTAACTCCACAGTATTTTAAAAAATCTAATAAAATTATTAAACTATTAACTTATGTCTCATTGTGACAGTTTTTCTTTTTCAGCCTATCCGAGTCATATCCTATCTGAATGATTTTTTTAGTACCTTGAAATAACTTTTAATTTTCAAACGCTTTAAAAACAAAATAATAAAATAAAAGTGTATTGTCAGAGGTGTTTGTTGACAGCATTGAGACGACGGTCATATGTTTGCTTTGTATTGTTTAATACAATTGACAGGTTAACTCAACAGCATTTAAATAAAAAATAATAATTAAATGATTAACTTGTGTCTCGTTGTGACAGTTTTTTTCTTTTTCAGACAATCCGAATCATATTAGCCTATCTGAATGATTTTTTTAGTACCTTAAAATAGCTTTTGATTGTCAAACAACAACCCAATAGTATCAGTCATCAAGGAAAATCGTTTCTTTAGTTGCGTATTTTCGGATCTGATACAGTGTCGTGGTGGACGGGCATATCTCAAACATGAAATATGTTTAAATTGAACAATTCATAGGCTATATTAAGAATAAATAAATAAAAACAAATGTGTAAATAAAAAAATTTAAATATGGTAAAATTTTGTAAATATAATACATTTTAAAAAATGACAAACTCGAAGCTTTGCTCTCTCTCATAATTTTAGGCAAACCGTTGTAGACATTTTTTAAGTAGCCTGCATTTATTTAATGTAGGCCTATACTTTTTTAGGTTTTATGTTTAATAATTGTAGACCTCAGTTGGACAGAAAAAAGGGAGTGGATCACACATAATTTTGACCACTTCATATATTTTGTTGGGAAAATCCTCTGTTTGGTATAATTTATCTATTTAATTTTAATGAATTTTTCGTCAGTTATCAGAAGACCGAACCTCGTTTGAGGTGAAGGTGTGTTCAAGACAAATCTGAGGCCAAAACTAAAGAACAGAACAAGAACTGTTTAGTTAAATAAGAGTGAAATATTCACAGTATCGAATAAGTGAAGTGAAGTGAAGTGAAGTGAAGTGTGGCCAAGTATGGTGTCCCATACTTGGAATTTGTGCTCTGCATTTAACCCATCCAAGTGCACACACACAGTTAGTGAACACACACATACCGTGAACACACACCCGGAGCAGTGGGCAGCCATGCTGCGGCGCCCGGGGAGCAGTTTGGGGGGAACGGTGCCTTGCTCAAGGGACTCACCTCAGTCATGGTATTGAGGGTGGTGGAGAGTGCTGGTCATTCACTCCCCCCACCCCCAATTCCCGCTGGTACCGAGTATCGAACCAGCAACCTTCGGATCACGAGTCCAACACTCTAACCACCAGGCCACGACTGCCCCCTATATAATATCGGGGCAGAGAATAATATCTTAATATTATATGTATGACCAAAAACAAACAATTGTCCTATTTTAAACTGTCATCGCTGTGAAATCAGTTGCACTTCATAGATAGAATATGTATGCAAGATATATTTAAAGATCGCTTGCTGTGGTAAAACATATGCTGTGGTCTGATAAACACCTTTAAAAGGCACATGCTAAGTTTTAAACATCCTAAATACAAACTACACATATATTAAACGTTCGGAAAGTGACGCTATGAACATAATATAAATACGTCTTCCAGATGTTAACTCAAACATCATATAGACGTCTCCGCGATGTACGTGTGCAATCGGGGTTTGATTTGTTTAGTCAAGTCGTTTGAAGACTATGAGCACGACAGGCTTTCCAAAATCAATTCTCAGCACTCAAAGCATTCAGATCAGACATTATGAAATCTTGAGTACAGATGGATATGTTCAAATTGATATGCTTTATTAGAAGCCTATGTAGGTTTTACACACCACAGGTCTGACTGAGGGTCGTCAGCAGCACACATAAAGAGTTTCTGCATAAGGGTAATAGATAAGAGAGATGACCTCAGGCTCTTACGCAATAACCCTGAATCAAAGGAAAGTACACAAACCATTACAAGAAAACAGCCGCGTGCTGAAATAACCGCACAGTCATTACTATGAGAATGAATGCGTGTTTTCACATGTTCAATACTAAATACGTTACAGTAGGCTATATTTTGCCGAATAATTATATTTTTAACTAAAGGATGTTAAATCTATCAAGGTTATTGCACATTCTTAAAAGTGAATTGTAAGAAATTAATGACAGTAAATAAATATGAAGAGTTTAGATGCAAAAACCTTTAAATGCCATTTGAGATTTTCTTCTAACATTATATTTTTCTGAGATCCCTGTGTGTGGGTTTAATAATTTTACTTTTACAGTGACGAACAAGTTATTTTCATTGCCTTTAAAGTAAAATAACTGAACACAAACACAGGAGGCTGAAAAAAATGCTCATTTTAGGAGAATATTTCAGACGGCATTAGAGGTTTTGGCATCTGAACTCTTCATATGCCCGTCATTATTTTTTTTTAACGTTTTATATTTTTAGTTTTAGTTGTATAGCCTATTTTTAGTACAGCTGAATGTCAAGGTTGACGCAAACGTAAAGAATAAAGAATTTCATTTCTACTGTGTATTGAGATTTATAGGGATTTTAAGCTGTATTGAGTCAAGTAAATAAATACTTATCAGATTAAGTTATTTAGGAATCATTTAAACACAATTGTATTGATGTAAGCTAATTATTAATTAATTGCTATTTGGAAGTATAGCTTAACACAATACTGAATAGTAACTAAATTCCTTTCCCAGTGATGGGTTGCAGCTGGAAGGGCATCTGCTGTGTAAAACATATGCTGGATAAGTTGTCGGTTCATTCCACTGTGGCGACCCCTGATTAATAAAGGAACTAAGCTGAAGGAAAATGAATGAATGAATAATGATTTCCAAAACAAATAACATTAAAACAAAATAAAAAAAAAAGAACCTGTGAAATATTAAAATCAGTACATTTTCATGACTTCTAGTGTGTTTTGGGACAATATTACTTTAGGATTTCGGTGTTTATTACCAAGATAGAAGGCAAAAAAATTACCAGACCAATACAATTTCCATTATAACCATTACAAATTCTGTGATTGTTTCTTTTCTCTTTCTTTCATTTCTTTCCAAGTTTCATTCATTGCGCAGTTATTACAGCATCTTTATACCAATTTATTCATTCATTCATTCATTTTCTTTTCAGCTTAGTCCCTTTATTAATCTGGGGTCGCCACAGCGGGATGAACCGCCAACTTATCCAGCATATGTTTTTACGCAGCGGATGCCCTTCCAGCTGCAACCCATCACTGGGAAACATTCATACACACTCATTCCCACACATACACTACGGACAATTTTAGCTTATCCAATTCCCCTATAGCGCATGTCTTTGGACTTGTGGGAGAAACTGGAGCACCCGGAGGAAACCCACGCCAACACGGGGAGAACATGCAAACTCCACACAGAAACGCCAACTGACCCAGCCGAGGCTCGAACCAGCGACCTTCTTGCTGTGAGGCGAACGTGCTACCCACTGCGCCACCGCGTCGCCCTATACCAATTTATTAACCATGAAATACAATAGGCCTCATTGTAAATTAAAATAAATTGTCAATTAATTTAGGTCCTTTCTACTGTTTTGTATAAATCAGTAAACTAAATACAGTTGAAATCAGAATTATTAGCCCTCCAGAATTATTAGCTCGACTGTATATTTTGCAACACATTTCTAATCATAACAGTTTTAATAAGTCATTTCTAATAACTGATTTATTTTCTCTTTGCCGTGATGACAGCACATAATAGTTGACTAGATATTCTTCAGGATACTATTATTATTATTTTCTTTATTCTCTATTCTATTTCCACCTGGGGATACTCATTCCGAGGTCCCTAGAGACTATGCAGCACCATTGATGCGATCCAAGACCTGTGAAGAGATGATCCCAAGGTATCCATAATCCTGGACCAGGTCGTATCCCGAGCTGATGCTGTGGTCGTCATGGAGAAATGGAGTGCATGAGACTGATTCCTGAATGACCACTGTGATAAACGAGTCCCCACATTGATCCTGCGGGCCAACCTGACCGCCTGCCGGTGCCCTACTCACACCTGCAGCTTCTCCACGATGGACGTCCAGCTTCTTCAGCCTCCAGCACCTAGACTGCAGTTCTGAACAGGAAGTTTGGCCAGAAGAATAATGGTCGTGCTTAACAGAGCCTAGTTTCTCTCAGGGTTTTTTCCCCTTCACTTCCCCAATTGGTGAAGTTTTTTTTCCTCGCCACTGTCGCCACTGGCTTGCTCGGATCGGGACTTGTGGAGCCGTGCTTCGGTGGATTTGCTCTACAGTGTTTGAACTTTCAGCAGTGAAATTTAAACCACACTGAACTAAACTACACTGAACTTCAGCTCTGAAATCTGGACTCTACTAGAACTATGTTAAGCTGCTTTGAGACAATCTACATTGTGGAAAGCGCTATATAAATAAACTTGACTTGAATTGAATAAACACTAGTATTCAGCTTAAAGTGACATTTAAAGGCTTAAATAGGTTAATTAGGTTAAAGTTAGGGTAATTAGTACAGTATACAGTCATTGTATAACAGTGGTTTGTTCTGGAGACAATAGAAAACAAATATTGCTTAAGGGGGCGAATAATATTGACCTTAAAATGGGTTAAATATATCAAAACATTTAAAAATTAAGATAAAAATTTAAAAAATAAATTCACAGGAGGGTTTACAATTTGACCTGAACTGTAAATATTTAAAAATAAATGTAAATTCATCAAATTAAAAAAAACAGAAATGTATTTAATATAATATGAAATCTGTATTAAATTCTATTTTTTATTGTTTTAATTTGACAGTTTTATTGCAATGGGAATGATAATGACATTATAAGAAACTGTAGGTTTAACGTTTACATCTGTCTATGAAATACAAGTTTTAGTTTGAAATGTTTTCACACCGAGCACGATGACATTTTAACCCAGTAAATGAGGGACGTGATGATCGTGCTCTACTTTCATCCTTATTTACTGTACCTGCGAACATCAGAGCACTGATTTATACTTTAACCTGAACAGGAATACCCTCATTGATAACAACAACATACTGCCACAACCCACATGCTGTCCCCATTTATTGTTTAATTTCACTTTCACTGCGGTAATTTAGGGTGCTTATTATGTGGCCTATATATCCTTAAATCTGAAAGTTTCATAAAATGTTAATGTAAAAACCCTGAAACATGTTTGTGGTCTGTGTAAACACCGGTGCCACCGACATTCAGGACATGATGTCTTAGTCAAACAGGAGTTGCGCCAGAATGTACACAGTGTTGAACTGAGTCAGTCTGCGTCTCGCCATTGTCTTAATATGGTCTTTGTCTTAATATGGACAATCCATCCCGTGTGTCTTAATACGGTCCACCCGTCCGTCACAGCACAACAGCGCCACCTGGAGCAGAGCACAGAAACTACAGCGGTATAAACACTGAACACCCCTGCTGAAAAAAACAGCTTAAACCAGCCATAAGCTGGTTGGCTGGTTTTAGCTGGTCGACCAGCCTGGTTTTAGAGGGGTTTTGGCCATTTCCAGGCTGGTCTTAGCTGGTCAGGCTGGGAGATGACCAGCTAAAACCAGCTTGACCAGCCTAGCCAGACTGGGAGCCCAGCAAAACCAGCTATGTCCAGCTTAAACCAGGCTGGTCAAGTTGGTTTTAGCTGGTCATTTTCCAGCCTGACCAGCTAAGACCAGCCTGGAAATGGCCAAAACCCCTCTAAAACC
>CAIGQV010019355.1:7014844-7026465 GCA_903798115.1 Danio jaintianensis
ACCAGCCAACCATCCTAGGCTGGTTTAAGCTGGATTTTTCAGCAGGGACGAGCGCCATCCAGCGGCCACAAACACCACAACACCGGCGCTTCATCAGAGAAAATGTAAATATTAAATTTTTTAATGTTTAAACGTTGCTTTTATACGTTTACAACAACGCGAGACGTTAATATTGAACATGTAAAATGTTCATTAATTTATTAATGTAAATAAAATTTGCTTTTGCCACAGTCTTACAGACAATTCACGCTGTCTGTTTTGCTAGAAGTGTATTTTATCTTGTTTTGTCTGGAACGTTCAGGTTCCTTTTACAGCATCTATGTTGTAATGTAATTACAATATAATCAGTTAAATAGAGTTAAGCATCCATTTTGGTTGTTAAAGCATAAAAAGAGACGATAGACCGTTTAAACCCAAGCGCCGTCGTTAGCAACAGGCTAGCGCAAAAACTCCATTGAAAATACTGGGGTAAAATTAACTTCCATATTTTAAAGACACGGCACGGAAAAATATAATTTAATGCAGTGCTTCTTGTTTGGTCGGATTTATATCGTATCTCAGCCAGACAGTGAAGATCGCTGTTTTTTTTTTTTTTTTAAGGAAATCAGATCAAACGCGGCAATTTAGCATGGGATGACGATTCACCGGAAGCCCTGGGGCTGGCTGACTGAAATTAAAAGTCCATGTGCACATACCCCATTAGAGGATACAAAGCCATAATTTCGTGCCACAAACTTCTTACAATAGTTAATATTTTATTAAGTTCAGCTTTAGAAGTTCAATTTTTTTAAACATAGGCTATTCTCATATGAAAATGATACATTCAATTCAATTCAATTCATCTTTATTTCTATAGCGCTTTTACAATGTAGATTGTGTCAAAGCAGCTTCACATAGAAGATTATAGTGAATTGGAATGGTGTCCGTTCAGTTTTTAGAGTTTAAGTTCAGTTCAGTTCAGTGTGGTTAAATTTTCACTGCTGAGAGTCCAAACACTGAAGAGCAAATCCATCGATGCGCAGCTCTACAGGTCCCGAACCATGCAAGCCAGTGGCGACAGCGGCGAGGAACGAACTTCACCAATTTGCGAAAGTGAAGGAAAAAAAAAACCTCGAGAGAAACCAGGCTCAGTTGGGCACGACCATTTCTCCTATGGCCAAACGTCTTGTGCAGAGCTGCAGTCTAGGCGCCGGAGGCTGGTGAACGCTGGACGTCAGCGAAGACTCGTCTGTCACTGGGGTCTCACAGGAATCAGTCCTTTTCTCTCCACTCCTCCATGACCACCACAGCAGCTCCTCAGGATACGGCCCGGTCTGGGATTATGGAAACCTTGGGGTCATCTCTTCACAGGTCTTGGATTGCATTAGTGGCACTGCATAGTCTCTGGGGGCCTCGGGATGAGTATCATATGAGTACATATGATACATATATGAAAGAAAGTTTATGCAAAAAATATATTTTTGCTGTGATTACTAGACAGTGGTGGTCTATCAATATCAGGTGGTATTTTGCAGAAAAAAGTTGTTCTTTCAACATATTTCCCTTCAAACATAAATTGCACATTGTTAGGCTACTTCTGACCCCGTCAGGGACAAAAGTAACACACAAGTGGGTCAAATTTACTGGCTTAATCCTGTTTATTGTAAATAGCCTATATCTGATTGTGACGTTAATAAGTTAACTCCAAACATATATTAATATTAATATTAAACTGCATGGGCTGCACGGTGGCGCAGTGGGTAGCACGTTCGCCTCACAGCAAGAAGGTCGCTGGTTCGAGCCTCGGCTGGGTCAGTTGGCATTTCTGTGTGGAGTTTGCATGTTCTCCCCGTGTTGGCGTGGGTTTCCTCCGGGTGCTCCGGTTTCCCCCACAAGTCCAAAGACATGCGGTATAGGTCAATTGGGTAGGCTAAATTGTCCGCAGTGTATGCGTGTGAATGAGTGTGCATGGATGTTTCCCAGTGATGGGTTGCAGCTAGAAGGGCATCCGCTGCGTAAAACATATGCTGGATAAGTTGGCGGTTCATCCCGCTGTGGCGACTCCCAGATTAATAAAGGGACTAAGCCGAAAAGAAAATGAATGAATGAATGAATTAAACTGCATTTTCATTTTAACTTTCAGTTCCATCAAATCTTTCAAAAGTAGCCCAACAATTAACAAATAATAATGATTTAGAATAGTTGTTATTATTATTGCCAATATGCATTCATTTGATTAAACATCTGAGTTGAAACACTGCAAATTATAATGTGACTGTGGAAAAAATAAGGTCTATTAATTAGCACTGTGACATAAATAACTAAACCTGTAGATCGATCATTACTGTGACACATGAGAAACACAACTTGTAATAAGGAAAAAAGTACAGCTGTACAGTAATTTACTTCATGCACTTAAAAACTGACATTCAGACCTAACCCCGGGAATCGTTCACAATGATGAAATCACGTGATGTTTGGTAGGTCTGTCCAGGGTTGCATGCAGAATTTAACCTAACGTTACTGTTATAACCTGGAAAGCAAATGTTGTCAGGGCTCTGAGAAAATCGTATACTTCTCATATGTCAGTTTTACAGTAAAGGAAAACACAGGCTTTGGTTTCGGTTTCGTTTTTCTGTAGGTCAGCTGACTCTACCGGAAGCAGGACGTCTCGTGCTCTACGCCTTCATGTTGTTTTCAAAAGCGAGACAAATATTTTCAGATTGATCGACGAATATTGTTTTTCATTTGAAGAAACAGTCAAACAACATCAACCAAACACCTGAAGACAACTTCCAGAAAGCGCCGTTTGTGCCCCCCCAGATAGGCTGCCGGTGAGTTTCTTCGAGTGCACTTCTGGAATTTAAAGGGTTATTTCAAGTTTTGCTTCGATTCCTGGGCTTTCATAGATAGTTTAATAATTAAAAAAGAGCTTCGCAGCGATGCCAAATACCATTAAATAACTTTAAAGTTTTCCCAAATAACTTTTTTTTCTGAGGAGTTCATTAAATAACTATTTTTTCTTAGTGTAAAGAACATTTTTCATTGCACTGTAGCTACTATAAACAGCTTAAGTATAATTAGCCATAGATATTTACATTAGATGTCGCCTACCCTGTTGTTGTCTATTGGAAGGAATGCGTCAACAGAGCCGCCATTTTAGTACAGGGTAGCGCCCCTCTGAAATGAATGTGGGACCAAGGTACAGTGGAGGACTGTGGCCATCCAGAGCCAGAGATATACACATATATACATATATTTATGATCGGGAGTTTTCCCCGGTGGTCAGTACGCAAATAGTTTTTTTAATTATAATTTGACATCACTTTTCTACATCGATGGATCAGTGACCGCACGGGCATTGCCGATAAAGAGTGTTTGTGTGCATGGAAATGTATTATCCTCCCTCCCTGTTAAATTTGATCTAATCCGTGTCCTGAAACACAGCCCCTCTCCTGCTTTCACTTCTAATACTAACGGAGGGAGCGATTCGTTTGTGAATGAATCTCCGTCATGAACGACTCGTTCACTTAGCCGACAATAATACAAGTTTCTAGCACCGCAGCGTCTCGTTGTCATATTTCTTTTTCATTGTTTGCTTATTTTACTCAATAAAACTAGCATAAGCCTAGAATTCGATGCTACTTTGCCTTATGATGAGTGCAGTAAGAGACTGTATTATCATCAATAACGTTACTTGTTGAGCATTTGTCCTGGGAGCCCTGTACAAATGTGGCGGCGCTATTGACGCATGCTGAGGGTCCGTATGCGATATCTAGTGTATATATCTATGATAATTAGCTGGGAAAATGCAGCCTCTTACAGTAATGGACTACATGTTCATTATTTAAAATTGAATGGACATTTTTTGGTTTTCAACTTTAGATAAAATGTTTAATATTTATTAGTATGTCTGCTATATTGTTTGTTTATGGTTTTTAATAAAATATTTTTAGAAATCCTGTAGTTGAATATTTTCTGAATAATCGGCATGGAATAGTTTGGCCCAATTGCAGTGTATTTCAACAACAACACATTAGTATGTTTACTATACTGGTACATTATAACATTATAGCATATTTCTATATACCTTCTTTTCAGATCTCATCCAAGCATATTCCTCAACCCTACAGAAAGTCCAGTGCTTTTAGTTTATTAAACATTACGCAAATTGTGCTTGTTGGATTATGCGTTATATAAATTGTGTCACTCAGCTTCAGTGTTCGGATAGATCTTGATTTTCATGTATTGTTTTGCTGTTTTTTTTATTATTTTTCTCATTTGTGAGCCACTTTGGATAAAAGTGTCTTCTAAATGACAGTCAATGTACAGTGTACTGGACATCTGTGCGTCTCTCTTATGTTTTGCAGCAATCTTATCATGATCCAAATGTGATATTAGAGTATAATTTGTGGCACAGGTGGTGCTTCTACTAAAGAAATCAGAATGAAAAGAGTTCAGTGAGTTTAGGGTATTTCATGATTTCAGATTGTCTACAGTAAGTGACTGCTTACAGCAAAACCTTTTTCTCAAGTATGTCATCAGCTGGGCCAGACAGAACCTGTGAACCTTTTTGCTATTTTTGTGCAGAATTTTGTAAAAAAAAAAGAAAATTGTAAGTTTGCAGAATTTTGTATAATTAATAAAGTTTTTTTTTAGAGTGTAGGAGCTGAAAACCTAACACAAAAATAAAAAATAACATTTTTTATTTGAGGTTTACAATCAAAATCTAATTAGAACCACTTTGTTTGGTAAACAGAATCACAGTCTCTCAAATAATACATTAAAATGACAGACAGAAAATATTAATCTCTCATCTCATTTCTTCCACATATTCGGGGCAGCAGTCTCAGGAGAAAACCCCAGACTTCCCTCTTCCCAGACACTTCCTCCAGCTCCTCCGGGGCATCTTGAGGTGTTCCCATGCAAGCCAAGAGACATAGTCCCTCCAGCGTATCCTGAGTCTTCCAGGGCCTCCTCCCAGTGGGACAAGCCTGGAACACCTTCCTAGGTAGGCGTCCAGGAGCCATCTGAAACAGATCCCTGAGCCCCTGGATGTGGAGGAGCAGGGCTCTGAGCTCCTCTCGTGTGACAGAGTCCCTCACCTTATCTATAAGGTTGCATTCTGCCACCCTGCGAAGGAAACTGATTTTGGCCACTTGTGTCCAAGATCTTGGCCTTTCGGTCATGACCATAGATGAGAGTAGGAACGTAGATTGAATGGTTAATCCAGTACTTTGCCTTTCAGCTCAGCTCCTTCTTTACCACAACGGACAAATACATCAACCACATTACTGCTGCTGCTGCACCGACCCACCTGTCAATCTCACGTTCCATCCTTTCCTCACTTGTGAACAAAACCCCAAAAAAACATGAACTCCACCTGGGGTAAGGAGTTTCCTCCAACCTGGAGATGGCAAGTAACCTTTTTCCACTGGAGCACCATGGCCTCGGACTCTGAGGTGCTGATTCCCATCCTGGCTGCATCACTCTCAGCAGCAAATCATCCCAGTGCATGCTGAACTTCCATGTTCGATGAAGCCAACAGGACAAGCTCATCTGCAAATAGCACAAATTAAATCCTGTGGTCCCCGAACCTGACTTCCTCTGGCCCTAGGCTGTGCCTAGAAAATCTGTTCATAAAAATAATGAACAGAACTGGTGACAAAGGGCAGCCCTACTGGAGTCCAACATGCACTGGGAACAGGTCTGACTTATTGCCAGCAATGCGAACCAAACTCCTGCTCTGTTCATACAGGGACCAAACCTTCCATAACAGAGCACCTCTTACCTCATAATCCCAGAGAACCCCCACAGAATGCCATAAGGGAGACAGTCGAATGTCTTCTCCAAGTCCACAAAACACATGTGGACTGGTCAGTCATACTCCCATGAACCCTCTAGCACTGGTATAGATCTAGATTGGTATAGATCTTCCCCAGTGTTCCACAGCCTGGACTAAAACTGCATTGTTCCTCCTTTATCTGAAGTTCAACCATTGGCTGGATCCTCCTCCTCTCAGTCCAGAAGTACTGTCCTCAACTTCCACACGATATTGTAGAGGTAAGGTTGCAAACTACCTCAGTGACTTCACCTTGGGTGATGCGTGAGCCAACCCCTTGGCCTGTCAATACCCATAAGCTGCCTCTGGAGTCTTACAAGCCAACCAAGCCTGGTTGGACTTCTTCTTCAGCTTGACGGCATCCCTGACTTCTAGGGTCTACCACCGGGTTTGTGGATTGCTGCCACGACAGGCATCACAGGCCTAACAGCCACAGCTCCCCATGACCTCATCAACAACGGAGTCAGAGAACATTGGGAACTTTGGGATCTTGTCAAAGTTCTTCCGAAGATGATAGTTGAAAATCCCTCTGAAATGTGGTTCAGTCAGACATTCCCAGAGGACCCTGACAATACATTTGGGCCTGCCGGGCTTGTCTGCCCTCTTCCTCTGCCAGCGGATCCAACTCCCCACCAGGTGGTGATCAGTTGACAGCTATGCCCCTTTCTTTACCTAAGTGTCCAAGACATATGGCCAGAGATCAGATGATACAACCACAAAGTCGACCTGCAACCTCCGGCCTAGGGTGTTCTGGTGCCATGTGCACTGATGGCACCCTTATGCTTGAACATGGTCTTCATTATGGAGAAACTGTGACTAGCACAGAAGTCCAATGACAGAAGACCACTCGGATTCAGACCAGAGGGACTGTTACTCTCAATCACACCTCTCCTGGCCTCAACGCCCACATGGGTAAGAACAGTGAAGTCCCCCAGTAGATCAACAGTTGAAGTCCCCAGTAGAAACACCTTCCAGCACCCCTCCCAAGGACTCCAAGATGGCCGGGTACTCTGTTTTGCCCTTAGGCAGAAACTACAGTGAGAGACATATCCCAGACCCGAAGATGCAGGGAGGCGACCCTCTCATTCACCATAAGCAAATCCAGAGTAGAAGATAGTCCAGCCCTTGTCAAGAAGTTGAGTTCCAGAGCCCAAACTGTGTGTGGAGTTGAGCCCGACTATCTCTAGTCGGTACTGTTGGTACTGTAGTCGCACAAGCCTACCCTCCCCAAGAGCCAGTTTCTGTGTCAGACAATCTAGTCTTTGTGGTCCTGACCTTCAACCACCACCTGTTCCACAATGCACCAGGATACTACTCTAAATTATCAAAATGTTAGGATTTTATTCAATAATAATGCTGAAATTAATATATAAATAAAGTAAATATATAAATAGATTGTATGATTGGCTCAAATATCTGCAGAAATCTGCACACATGGATTTCGTGTGGGCCTAGTTATCAGGATGAAAAATAAACTCTGTATCTGATTAAATCTTTGTATGTGTGTTCCAACAGTAAAATGGCAGCAGCGAGTGTCTCCTGGGCCGAGGACCAGTTCATGTGTCCGGTGTGTCTGGATCTCCTGCAGGATCCAGTGACGATTCCCTGTGGACACAGTTACTGTATGAGCTGCATCACAGACTGCTGGAATCAGGAGGAGCAGAAGCGAATCTACAGCTGTCCTTTATGCAAACAGAGCTTCACTCCGAGACCTGCTTTAGCTAAGAATGTGGTGTTTGCTGAAATGGTGGAGAAACTGCAGAAGACGAGACTCCAGACGGCTGCTCCTGCTTCTGTTCACACTGGATCTGGAGATGTTGAGTGCGACGCCTGCACTGGAAATAAGCAGAAAGCTGTGAAGTCCTGTCAGGAGTGTAGAAACTCTTATTGTCCAGATCACCTCCAACAGCATGAGAATCTCTTCAGAGGTCGAGGACACAATCTGATGGACGCCACTGGACGACTGCAGGAGATGATCTGCCCTCAGCATAATAAAGTGATGGAAATTTACTGCCGCACCGACCAGCGCTGCATCTGTATGCTGTGTTTGGTGGATGGACACAAAAATCATGACACTGTGACAACTGCAGTGGCAAGAACAGAGAAACAGGTACAGTACTGGATCTCAAGCAGCAATGGTTTCTCTTCCCATTTGTGATATTTCTCTCAGCCAGAGAACCTTTCATTTACTGTTTTAATGCTTTGTTTAACATTAGAGTGTGTGCACGTCTGCATTATGCTGATTAGACATCTCCATTTGTATGTTAAATAGATGTAGCTATGTAACGTTTTTAGATGTTCATCAATTAGAATGTTTGCACAGCAGACCTTTTAAACTTTCTTTGTACATAGCAGATGTTTTCCATGCCAAACGCTCTATACAGACGTACAGTACATGTGCTATAGGGGAAATTCTGAGGTTTGAGAGAAGTTTTGTGAGTTTCTGTGAGCACGAATAGCATGCAAAATACAAATTTATGTAATCACGTGAGTAGGTTGTTACATAAGTCAATGCAAACTTACGAATAAAAGCTAATTTGAACTGGGAGGCTGTGAACGCTCAGTATTTTGGTATCATTGGTATCAAATCTAGCAAAAAATTCATCCTGCAAAGATTTATTCAACAGACACCTAATGTCTGTGGCTATTGCAACACATTTCTGAAGGAGAATTGAACACTGAAGCCCAATTTCTATTTGAATAATATTTCACCATGTTATAATTTTACTGCATTTTTCAAATTAAATGATCAGTAAACCATTTATTCGTATTTATTCCCCTGTTTTCAGAAACAATTTGAGGAAGCACAGAGAAACATCCAGAAAAAAATCTTGGAGAAAAAGAAAGATCTTAAGCAGATGAGAGACGCCATGGAGTCTCATAAGGTGAGAATTCTGCATTTGACTTTTTTTTTATTGGATGTGACGTAGATGAACTTCTTATTTAGGCCTACGTCAATTCTGTGTAAATAATATATCAACATAGGCAAAATGAGATTTGTCACATGAAAAATTAGATACAGTCAGTAAAGCAAGTCATTGTCAATGAAATATCATAATATAATATTCCCCCATCATCTGATAAAGGCTCATGCCTATGCAACCGGTGGAAACTGCACTGCCGGTTGAAAGTATTTTCATTTTTGCACTCCTTCATATGTTTGAGGAACAGAGAACCTGGGGTTTCTTTACATTTGGACCATTGTAAAGTTGTAATGTTGGACCATTGTTGGCCCGCCATCCCATATGAGAAGAGAAGGAGAATTTTGGGAAGGGCTGGAGTTAATGCCTTTAATACACATTGTCATTTCTAATTTAATGTAAACTTTCATTTGTTAGTTTTATTTTTAAGCTACAAAAACAAACTTGAATTAAATGTTTCAAGTAAATGTTGTAAATAAATCAATTTTGTTTTAATGAACATACTGTTGCTCAAGGGATAGAGCACAGTTCAGAAGTCCTCCGTGATCAAATCATGGCAAAGGCAGGTGCAGCTTGACTAGTGTATTCGCCATTAAACTCTGTGGTGTTATAAATGGAATTCCTATGTTTTCATTATAATATGTTCATTATAAAATGTAAAAAAATATATATAATGGATTACTTAATATGATTAAAGTAATGTTTTCTATTCATTTTGAAATAAATGAGGAAATTTTCCTTAGCAACTTTGTAATACAGCTCGATATATTTACCGTCGGCCCACGACCCTCAATCAAGTTTGGTTTTTGGCTCTTCATAAGAAAAAGTTTGGGCACCCCTGATTTAAAGGGATAGTTCATTCAAAAATGAACATTTATTGATCATATACTCACCATCAAGTGGGTCCAATCATTTAAGAGTTTCTTTCTTCTGTTGAACACAAAAGAAGATATATTGAAGAATGTTAGAAACTGCTATTGACTTCCATTGACTTCCAAATAAATACTATGGGAGGCAATGATTACAGGTATCCAACAATTTTCAAAATATCTTCTTTTATGTTCAGCAGAAACTCAGTGAATGGTAATTGATAACAGAATTTTCAGTTTTGGGTGAACTATCCCTTTAAGAAGCTTTATTATAACAGCACTGTATCTCTGTGGCTGTGTGAGGTTGATTAAGTATTGACTGTATTGTGTGTTTTGTCCAGCACTCAGCACAGATGACAGTGGAGGACAGCGAGAGAGTCTTCGCTGAACTCATTCGTGATATTGAGAAACGTCGCTCTGAGGTGACAAAGATGATCAGAGAACAGGTTAAAGCCGCTAAGAGTCGAGCTGAAGAGCATGTGGCGCGACTGGAGCTGGAGCTCGATAATCTGAGGTTCAAGGATTCAGAGCTGAAGAAGATTGTGGAGACAAAAGATCATATTAACTTCCTCAAGGTGACACAGATCTCCTCAAACATGCAGGATAGGTGGCTTTAAAGGTACAGTTCACCCAAAAATGACATTTCTGTCATCATTTCCTCTTGTTCCAAATTTGTTTGAGTTTCTGTTGAACACAAAGGAAGATATACTGAAGAATGTTGGGAAAAAAACAGCAATTGACTTCCATAGTATTTTTTTGTTCCTACTATGGATGTCAATGGTTACTTTTTTTACAGCATTTTTATAATATCTTGATTTGTGTTTAGGGTGAACTGTCCATTTAAGCACTTGCACAAAACATGATGCGTTAACAACAAGGGGTAACCTTTGAAAAGGATGACTGTTTTTAAATTTTTAATTTTTTTTTTGTTCAAAGAAATGTATATCCCACAATGCAAAAATAAGGAAAAAATTATCCTGTGCAAAAGTTTACACCCCCCTTGATTTTTTTTTTTTTTGTTGTTGATTTTTTTTAGGCAGCATATTTTCTTCTGGATCAGCATCAGTTAGTAATTCATTCAAGTTTAGAACGGCTTGAGTGTGAATAAATATTGAGAAAATTAAAAATTTGGGGTGAACTGTGCCTTTGATGAGCTTTTCTGCTGACAGGGAGTTTGTGTGTTTGTGTCTGTAGAGTTGTCCGTCTGTGTCTCTCTCTGGATCTTCAGACAACATCACTGTCAGTTCTCGTCCCTCTTTTGATGAAGTGATGAAAACCATCTCTCAACTCCGAGACAAACTGCAGCAGTTCTTCAGTGCGGAGATGGACAATATATCTAAGAAAGGTAAAGAATGATTTTCTCAGAAAAGATTTAAATGGCATTCGTTAGAGCCACTTTGTTAGGTTTAAGGTGAACAATTAATCTGTTAAGTTAATCCATTAAAAATAGCAGTTTGTTTTGGTAATCTTTAATTAAAATCTGCTTCCACTGTGAAACGGCAGTCCATCAAGCAGTTTGACTGATTGGGCGAAATTTGCTTGGCCACGCCCCTCCAACCATTAGTTTGCTGAGAGTGAAAAATGAGTAGAGGAGCACAAATACAAAACCCCCTACTCAATTTTCAGTTGGAAATACATCATCATATGAAAATAAAACCCCGCCCCCTAATCAATATTCAGTTTCAGTTGGAAATACATTGTCATATGAAAATAAAACCCCGCCCCCTAATCAATATTCAGTTTCAGCTGGAAATACACAACTGAAATAAAACCCCGCCCCCTACTCAATATTATATTTCAGTTAAAAATACATCATCATACTGAAATAAAACCCCGCCCCTACTCAATATTCCATTTCAGTTGGAAATACAGCATTATACTGAAATAAAACCCCGCCCCCTACTCAATATTCCATTTTAGTTGGAATTAGATCATTATAATGAAATAGTACCCCGCCCCCTACCCAATATTCATTTTCAATTGGAAAACGTCATCATGCTGAAATAAAAC
>CAIGQV010019355.1:7026475-7039390 GCA_903798115.1 Danio jaintianensis
CCAATATTCATTTTCAATTGGAAAACGTCATCATGCTGAAATAAAACCCCGCCCCCTACTCAATATTCCATTTCGGTTGGAAATATGTCATTATACCAAAATAAAACCCAGCCCCCTACTCAATATTCAGTTTCAGTAGGAAATACATCATCATACTGAAATTAAACCCCGCCCTACTACTCAATATTCAGTTTCAGTAGGAAATACATCATCATACTGAACTAAAACCCCACCCCCTACTCAATATTCTGTTTCAGTTGGAAATACGTTATTATACTGAAATTAAACCCCGCCCCTACTCAATATTCAGTTTCAGCCCACACATACAAATGTTTTTGATTCCTTAAACTGTTAAGTATACTGATGCATGTTCTTTGGTGTTCACAGTGAAAACCGTGCAGGTCGTCGTCTCTCGTGAGTATGCAACCAGGAAGGAGTTCATACAATGTGAGTTACTATGGAAACACGCACAAACACTGACAACCATTAAATGACCAATGTTTGCGATCAAAATTAGAGAACGTCCTACAATATCCTAAATTTCCAGGTCACGGCTTAGTCCTAGTCCTAACAGAATTAGAAGAGCAGTTTAAAGGTGCTGTGATTGTATTGCAGCCCAAATTGCAGTCCTCAAAAATATTGGAGAGGGTGTTTTCATCTGACCCCTCCTCTTCTGACTCAACGCAAAGGCAGGTTGCCAGATTGATAACACAAACAAAAGCAAGCATGCCTAAAGATTGAGCCTTACAATGTATGCTGCTCAGCTAATGTTTAAGTTTGTAAAATTTATATTGTTAGCTAATTAAAAAATACTTTATGTGCATTTTTACTACTCTGAATCTGCGTCTCATTATGGAGGCTGCTACTGTCCACTGGGGTTCGAATTTTCAGCTGTGTCTGCATATATTGAGGCAGCTTTTATTACTGAAATAAAATACACTGTTTTCCAGCAAGGCAACATGGGGAGCTGAAATCTAATTGGTTAAACTGGCAGTGGGCGGAGTTACAGACAAAGTTACAGGAGAGCAGAACACTTACATCCCAACACTAATGCACGTTCTCAAAGCAGAATAACCAACGTTATAAAAAATAACCGATTTTTAATAATCCTAAACGATTGTAGCATGTCAGACTGCATGAACGAGCATGGCTCCCATGTCACACTGTAAGATCTCAGCTGTCATAATGTCAGACTGAATGATAATGAAGAACACAAAAGAAAATTCGCCTGGAGTTTGACATCATCCATTCGTGACACTTTCACTATCCCGCGCTCTGAGATTCCACACAGCAAACATAAGCAAACTATAGTGGCAATTTTGTACACAGCATGTCTCAATGATAAAACAAAAAATGTTTTGACATTTCCCTGCGGTGGTTTGAAGTTATTGCCTGGATTGTGTGATCAGATTCTGCACTCCTAGTGGTTCTTGGATTGACATTCGTCGCAAAATCACACTGCAGGAAAGAGTCTGAAATCTGAGGCCCCGTTTACACTGATGCGTTTTAGTTTAAAATGACATTTTAGAACGAAAACAAGCCACGTCCACACTGGCGTTTCATCTAGCGTTTCTGAAAAGATCTCCGTCCACACTATACCGCTGAAAACGCACATCACGTGACCACACACACACTCTGGCATCTGCTGCAGCGTATGCGGACGTCTGAGCTCCAGGCAGTCAGCGGGTGCTTTGAGCACAGAACCGCAGGTGAGAACAGCGCAGGTCGGACGGTTCATCAAGAATCTACCGCTGGATCTCATCTCACTATAGTTGTTAAATGTGATATTTAATAAATCTTGTCTTTATCTAACGACTCTTTGGTATTTTGAATCTATTACATGTTCTCAGGTAACGTGTTTTGGCTGAGCGCAAAGATAAGTTAATTAAATAATTAATGTAACCGCGTACACTGATTCTGCACATTTGACTGATTGCTTGCCTTTATTTCCTATATTGTATAAACTTATTGTACGTTATACTTTTATAATGGCCATTATTGATTATTAAAACTGATATTCATCAAAAGAGAGGGTATGTTTCGTATTTTTCACTGAAAATGAAAGGAGGTAGTTACAGTGAAGATGACGATCATATAATTATGTAACTACACGATGCCTCAACATTTTTGCTGTCTGTTAAGTTGTTAATATCAAAATGAAAATAGTTCCTTCTATCATATTTTCATTTTATTGTTAAAATAGTGAAATAACGTAGCCAGGGTGATGTGAATGAGGTTATAAAGTACACTGTTCCCTTTGAAGGATTTACCCGTGTCCTCAGGAGTTTGTTTTCCATATCAAACTTGCGAAGTCTGAACTTACAAGGGAAGGGTGCAAGACTGAACTTTGTGCACTTGATATTGAGAAAAAGCCCCAATCAATGCCTCGGTTTTCAGATGTCTCCGTTTTCCCCCATCCACTGACACGGAGCAGCAGCGTTTAAAACCAAAACAGCCTCTTCAGCGCTTCCAAAATACTCCGTTTTCGGGGCTCAAATCTCTGGCGTAGTGTGGATGAAAGGCATAAACTAAAACGTATTAGTGTAAACGGGGCCTGAATCTGCCAGACCTTAATCGGAGGGAAAATCTGATCACAACGGCCATTAATGGCTGTCGGTGAACGTCTCAAACCAATGATCAAAGATCGCAAATTTTAGCCTAGGATTTCAGGAATCTTTTAGGATTTCACAAATTTGTCTCAGACGACCAAATCGTGGCTGAAATCCCACAGTGTGAGCAGGGCTTTGTCTGTTGTCTGAGATGGTAAAAGCAAGGCATTACAACAGTATTCAATTCAATTCATCTTTATTTCTATAGCGCTTTTACAATTTAGATTGTGTCAAAGCAGCTTAACATAGAAGTTCAGTGTGGTTTAATTTTCACTGCTGAAAGTCCAAACACTGAGGAGCAAATCCATCGATGCGCAGCTCCACAAGTCCCAAACCAAGCAAGCCAGTGGCGACAGTGGAGGAACAAACATCACCAATTGACGAAAGTGAAGGAAAAAAAACCTCGAGAGAAACCATGCTCAGCTGGGCATGGCCATTTCTCCTCTGGCCAAACTTCCTGTGCAGAGCCGCAGTCTAGGTGCCGGTGGCTGGAGAGTACTGATCCGTTTGTCAAATTTCAAGTATTTGCCAAATATTACGCCACGATTTCTTACACACTGGGTAACTTGTTGGGTCAAGGGAACCAACATCGACATCTAACACACATCAAATATTTTCAACAGATTTGCATAACTTTAAATGAGTTAGTGTTACATTAGTGAGGTCATGAGTGATTGTGTGTTTCTCTCCTGCAGATTCTCATCCGCTGACTCTGGATCTAAACACTGTGAATAATTGGATTTATCTGCGTGAGGGGAACACAATAATGACGGTCACAGACACACGACAGCCGTATCCGGATCATCCACACAGATTTGAGGCTTGGACTGAAGCATTGTGTAGAGAGCCTGTGACGGGCCGCTGTTACTGGGAGGTGGAGTGGGCTGGTACTGGGAGAAAAGGAGTAGATATAGGAGTGATGTATAAGAGCATGAAGAGAAAGGGAGATGGAAATGAAAGCGCCACTGGACGTAATGATAAATCCTGGAGTTTGTTCTGCTCTCCTGAATATTGCTCATTCTGGCACAATAACCGTGAGACCGTCCTGCCTGTAAGCTCCGTTTCCAGTAAAATAGGAGTGTTTGTGGATCCCAGCGCAGGGGTTTTGTGTTTCTACAGCGTCTCAGACACATTAAGCCTCATTCACAGAGTCCAGACCACATTCACTCAGCCCCTCTATGCTGTGTTTGGATTAGACCGACAAACTGTGCTGAAACTGCCCAACCAGATCAATGATGCTGATATTATACAGCTTGCTATGATATATCACACTCTGATGATGTCATGAGGCTTATATTGTAATCAGAAATAACCAGTACTGAATGATTATTAACAAAGACTATTGAATACAGAAGACAACTCATATAGTTTTGATTGGTGAAAAGTGTAACGGTCAATATGACGAATGAAGTCCCGCCTTCTAGTACAAGAGCCAATCATTGATCAATATAGAGTGACAATTCTGCAGGGGAGGGGCTTAGTCCAGACATGTGTTTTTATGACAGTTTCTGCAGCTTCATCATGAACCCTCTGGGGTCAGCAAATGCACCGGAATCTCAGCAAATACTTGCTTCACACACATGAGAAATACAGGGGTTGGACAAAAAACTGAAAGACTAGCCAATTTAGTGTTGGAGGTTTCATGGATAAAATTGAGCAGCCTGGTGGCCAATCTTCATTGATTGCACATTCCACCATTAAGAGCAGAGTGTGAATGTTTGTTCTCTGATGAGTCCACCTTCACTGTCTTTCACACATCCAGGAGAGTTATGGTGTGGAGATGCCCCAACGAAGTGTACCACCCAGACTAGGGTTAGGTCCGGTTATCGCCGATGGCAGATAGACATCACGATGCTGAGCCGGCATCGCGATCCTCCGCCCCACCCCCGTCGCAGGAACCCGCTCGCGAAAAAGACACGGCCCCGTTTACACTAATACGTCTTAGTTTTAAAATGGCATTTTAGAACGAAAACGATCCACATCCACACTGGCGTTTCACCTAGCATTTCTGAAAAGCCCTCCTTCCAACCTATACCGCTGAAAACGCACATCACGTGACCACACAAACACAAACACACACACACACACACACAGTCATGCGCTGCAGCGTACACTCGCGTCTGATCACCAGCAGACAGCGGGCCCCGCTGAGCACAAAACCCCAAAGAGCAGTGCACGTCGGACAGTTTATCAAGGATCACGTCTTACTATAGTTGTTAAACATGATATTTAATTAATCTTGTCTCCATCTAACGACTCTTCGGTCTTTTGAATCTATCAGGTAACGTGTCACAGCATCAGTACACTGCTTCAATCTTTCACTTTCACGTTTGTACTTAGTAATTTTAGAGAAAACCTCAGATACTGTTGGTTGGTTCCTGTTGGTTGTGCTCCTTTTTAGTTTGTCGACGCCATTATAACGACACAAATCACTCTGCCTATTCATGCCAGAGTCCCGCGGAAAAAGTGATTGACAGGTGGTAATTTGTGTGTAACTTATCTTTATTTATTTATGATTTGGTTATGGGTAAAACAAAGACCGTGCGGGTCAGGTAGTTGAAACGGTAGGCTACAAATTAGTTATAAATTAATTATTCATAAGCAGCCTACGATGATGATGCCATCGTCTATCGCGATGTTTCATATTAGACATCGTACGATGCCAAATTGGTTGACATCGCCCAACCCTAACCCAGACTGCTGCATGCCCAGAGTGAAGCATGGGAGCGGATCAGTGATGGTTTGGGCTGCAATATCATGGCATTCTCTAGGCCCAATACTTGTGCTAGATGCGTGTTGGGTCACTGCCAAGGACTACCCAACCATTCTGGAGGACCATGTGCACCCAATGGGTTAAACATTGTATCCTGAAGGTGGTGCAATGTATCAGGATGATAATGCACCAATACACACAGCAAGACTGGTGACAGATTTGATGAACATGAAAGTGAAGTTGAACATCTCCCATGGCCTGCACAGTCACCAGATGTAAATGTTATTGAGCACTTTGGGGTGTTTTGGAGGAGCGAGTAAGGAAAGTTTTTCCTCCACCAGCATCACTTAGTGATAGACACTATTCTGTAAGGAGAAAGACTCAAAATCCCTCTGGCCACTGTGCAGGACTTGTATCAGTCATTCCCAAGACCGGTTGATGCTGTATTGGCCGCAAAAGGAGGCCCTACAGCATACTAATGAATTTTTGTGGTCTAGAACCAAGCATTTCAGATATATTGTCCAACCCCTGTATGTCCACGTAACGCTTGAAATCTCTACTTTTCTCTGAAAACAAATGCTCTCTGGTTTTGTAATCCATATGAAATGAACGTGAGGTACAATCTGTGCCGTCAAACGCACATCATATGACCGCAGAATCGCTGTCATTTTAACGGGAGATTTGCCATAAAGTATAAGTTGGGAATTACTTCAGAAGACCAGCGTGATCGGACGAGGCATTGTTCAGAGGATGATAATGTGTAACACGTAAACAGATACAGCCATAAATGAGGTTGGTGTTGTGATCTCGTTCCTTTCGAGTGCGCATTAGCTTAGGCAACCTGAAGGATGCAGATTTTGTGTGATTCAGATGTTTGGAAAGGAAACTTAAGAGATGTTTAACTTTATTGGTGATTCCAAATATGAAAATGAATTTTGGAGAATTTAATGTTTCCCCTTCCAAACAGAATGACCGAGAGGTGTTTCAAATATGGCTGCCAAGTGAAATTACTTGCTTTAAAGGAATTTAGTTATTAATCAAAAGTACACTGTAAAAATATCCGTAAATTAGCGTTTTTTTTATTTTATTTTATGAGTGAATTATGTTTTTATTTTTTATTTGTTTATTTCTGCTTTTGAATTGCATTATGGGATCTTGATCTTTCTTGCAACAACTTTTAACCTTGAAAAGTTTGCGACATTTATTTTGACTTGCTTGATTTACTCCCAATAAAATAATAGTAATATAAAAAACACAGTTGCAAGAATACGTTTTATTTAGGACATTTTGAAATGTGGCGTTTTGTATTGATGTAATCTGACAAAACCAATATCAAAAACAGGATTTAACTTTTCACAAGCCTATTCTGGCCGCCGCTTCCTATCCAAGTGTCCTCATAATTCAGTCAATCTACAGTGTGTGTTATTTTCAGACTTGTCAGTTCTGCTTACTGCCTACACACTTTTATTACATTAAAAGCATGAGATTACTGTTAAATTTGGCATAATTAACATGCATACAGTGCATGAACATATAGCCTATCCAATATCTCATATATATATATACATTCTGAGAAAAACAGAAGCAATAATATAAAATATAAAATGCTAGAATGTTTCAAATGAAGCATAGGCTTTTTATTTTCTGTGTAAATGTGCATTGTAACTTTACTGTAAGGCAGATCAGGTGACTCCGTATTCTCTAATTAAGGATTTCTAATTAAGGATTCAACAAAAAATGCAGAAAGATGTTTGTGTTCATTTCTTCAAATACAGGTGAGATTAAAGTCCATTGAGCTCACATTGCATTTTCTTCTCATTGAGGGTTTATTCAAGTTTCGCCTCCGTTTTTGTAGTTTAGGTTTTGTTGACTCCAACAAAGCAAAGTACAGATAAATTGACCGTATTTATTAGCATATATAAGCTGTGTACACCCCCATGACAGCAACGGTCAGGACATGATGTCTTAGTCAGGAGTTGCGCCAGAATGTACACAGTGTTGAACTGAGGAGTCAGTCCACGTCTCGCCATTGTCTTAATATGGTCTTTGTCTTAATATGGACAATCCATCCCGTGTGTCTTAATACGGTCCACCCGTCCGTCACAGCACAACAGCGCCACCTGGAGCAGAGCACAGAAACTAGAGCGGTAAAAACACTGAACACGAGCGCCACCCAGCGGCCACAAACACCACAACACCGGCGCCTCATCAGAGAAAATGTATTTAAACGTCCCGTTTACAACAACGCGAGACTAATATTGTGAATGTAAAATGAATGTAATGTAAAAGGTTCACAAGTCAGAATTTAGATCAACAAAGTTAAAATAAATATAGAGTAAATATTTTGTGAATAAGCTCAGTTTCAGAAGTTTAAATTACATCTTTTTTTTAATTATAGGCTATCAGAATTGGGAGAAAAAAAGTTTCATATTTAAAGTACTCATATTTTTAAAGTAGCCTAGTCATATTTTTTTGTCTTGAGGCTGGCACTAGACTAAGGGTGGATTCCAATCTGAAGGGCTTCCTGTGCCCTAATCCCTTTGAAGGGTCCCTCTAAAGGTATTAGAAGCAGTAAATAATACATGTCAGTATTTGACGTCAATATGACGTTGGTTTAAGATGTTGGCTCGACGTTGGATTTTTGTCACTTTCCAACACAACCTAAAATCAACCAAATATCAATGTTATTTGACGTTGTTATTGGATGTGGGCCAGCCATTGAATTTTGGTCACCTGACGTCACAACGTAAATCTAACCTAATATTAACGTCTTATGACATTGTGTGCCTGCTGGGAACTAATGCTAAAAATAAAAATAAAGTATTTTTTATTTTAACTTATTGCAATAAAATCACTCAATTTTTTTTATAGCACAGTGGAGTTCAATGCTGAATACACTATAGTCAAGCAGAATCTGCCTTTGCCTTTGTTTGCATGACGCGGTGGCGCAGTG
Source organism: Danio jaintianensis (assembly GCA_903798115.1). Classification (NCBI taxonomy): domain Eukaryota; kingdom Metazoa; phylum Chordata; class Actinopteri; order Cypriniformes; family Danionidae; genus Danio; species Danio jaintianensis. The sequence goes on from CAIGQV010019355.1 coordinate 7,034,751, forward strand.
GGTAGCGCTGTGGCCTCACAGCAAGAAGGTTGCTGGTTCGAGCCTCGGCTGGGTCAGTTGGCACTTCTGTGTGGAGTTTGCATGTTCTCCCCGTGTTGGCGTGGGTTTCCTCCGGGTGCTCCGGTTTCCCCCACAAGTAATTTATTAATATTTAAGTGTTCAGTGTTTTGAGGGATATTTAGTGTCTGACCTACAGTACTATTCTCTGATTAGTTATTTCAGAGGTTACTGGAGGTCAAACTATACAAACTATGCATCTTATCTTACTGTATTTTAGGGTATATGTTGATACCAACACCAATTTATCTAAAAGTGTGTTGTGAATGTGAACCCGTACTATGTCTATCTGTGCTCTAGATCTGCCGATTTCAGACTGTTCAATGTTGTTTTTTTTTTTCTCGCATAGACTGATTGGCGCAATTATGGACACAGTGGTATTAACCATTATAGGGGTGGTCAAATGTATATTTATATTGTCTGTGTGTATAATGGATACACATTCTAATCTGCAGATGTGCAAGTTTGGTCTGTGACTTCAGATTTTTAGATGAAGGTGTGCGAATGTGTTTTAGAAACAGGTACTGCTGAACAGCTGACTATTTAAAAGTTGTGTTGTCGAATGCGCGTGATGTATGTGGTAATTTTAAGTACTTGGATAACAAAATAAATGTTAAACAGCCTTTTTTTTAAAAGTGCAACATATTCCAAAAGATTTTGACAAAGATTTTGACTTAAAGCCCCCAAACCCAGACCCCCCCCCCCCACGCCACTGGCATATGTATGCTGTACAATAAAAGCATGTGAAAAATAACTGAAAAGTTATTTATATATATATATATATATATATATGAAAAGTGTTGTTTGATTTTATTGAATTTGAATTTATTGATTTTTTTAGGAATAAACTGCAATATTTCAAGAGTAATTATTTAAATGAATTAAAACCACATTATTTCATTTACCAGAAACAAAAATATAACATTACACTGAATTCTTTTTTTTTTGTGTGTGTGTGTGTGTGTGTGTGTGTGTGTGTGTGTGTGTGTGTGTGCGCGCCACCCCAAGATTTGGTGCGGCCTCTTCTGGCCACCCCTAAGAAAATTTCCTGGGGGCGCCACTGGTGGGAAATGGTGTGGTTGTGTAATATATATCGCAGGCTGATAGATCACGTGACTTTACGGAAGCAGTGAGCAGTCCGCGTTTCTCCAGACACAGGTGAGTTTAGAGTCAAAGTGTTTATTTTTAATTTGACAGGATTTGTCTCTTTATTGAAGGATTCGTTTAAGTTTAAGCGCCATTTCATAACTTGAGAGAGTCTAGCGCTAATGTTTGCTTTATGCTAATAGGTCTGAGTTTCGTTTTTGCTGAACAGGCTACAGGAAAGTGAAAGTAAGAAGCAAACGTGTTTTATTTTTTGTCAGTGCTCATATGTTTTATTTGTAGGTTTTACTTTTCAATATCATTGTATGCTAACGCTTGTAATAAACAAAAAAAATATTTAACAAAAGTTTAAGGATGCGCATGCGCCGTTTGTGTAAACTTTATGAGCTGTAAATATAAGGAGGATAATATTATGAATATAAATTGAACTTTTTGAAACATGATATTAATTAAATCTAAAACCTGGCGACTATAAGCTACTTAAGATTATCATAAGCAGAAGAATTATTACATATTTTAATTTAATATCATTATTTTAGCGTTGTTTCACCATCTGAGCGCGAAATATATGAAACTAAAATAATGCCTAAAATATCTGAAATAAAAAGCTTGTTGAATAGCATTACCTGAAAATATAATGCTTGGTTTGGGACCTGTGGAGCTGCGCATGGATGGATTTGCTCTTCAGTGTTTGGACTTTCAGCAGTGAAAATTAAACCACACTGAACTGAACTTCAACTCTGAAAACTGGACTGACACTGTTTCAGTTCACTATAATCTTCTATGTGAAGCTGCTTTGACACAATCTACATTGTAAAAGCGCTATAGAAATAAAGATGAATTGAACTGAATTAACAAGCGTCTGAATTTTAATGACTTGAATTGTCAGGGTCTGTCTTTTTAGGTCCTGAAATTGAACATAGCTGTTTATTTAAGCTGTGAATATTTCAACTTAAAATATTTCACATTTTTATACTTAAATTTAATACTTAATAAATTCAATACCTCCAAAATTAGCTTCCTAAACATTCAGTTAATCTGCAATCTGTTGCTTGCTATGTAATCAGAACAGCCGAATTTGAACCACTGAATTTATGGAAGGGAATTTCATTCATTCATTCGTTTTTCTTCGGCTTAGTCCTTTATTCATCAAGGGTCACCACAGAGGAATGAACCACCAACTTGTCCAGCATATGTTTTACACAGTGGATGCCCTTTCAGGTGCAACCCAGTACTGGGAAACACCCATACACACTCATTCACACACATACACTACGGACAATTTAGTTTATTCAATTCCCCTATAGCGCATGTGTTTGGACTGTGGGGGAAACCGGAGCACCAGGAGGAAACCCACGCCAACACGGGGAGAACATGCAAACTCCACACAGAAATGCCAACTGGCCCAGCCGGGACTCGAACCAGCAACCTTCTTGCTGTGAGGCGACAGTTCTAACCACTGAGCCACCGTGCTGCCCATGGAAGGGAATTTTTGAACTGAAATAAAATGAACTGAAAATTGCCTTTTGAATAGTAGTCTATAATAAACAAAGGGTATTTGTAATTTATTATGATTGTTGGACAGTAACTAAAATCTAAATTAAGCGAAAAGAATATGAACAAATAATTTAGTGTGCTCTTTATCTGTGTGTTCCCACAGTGAAATGGCAGCAGCGAGTGTCTCCTGGGCCGAGGACCAGTTCATGTGTCCGGTGTGTCTGGATCTCCTGCAGGATCCAGTGACGATTCCCTGTGGACACAGTTACTGTATGAGCTGCATCACAGACTGCTGGAATCAGGAGGCGCAGAAGCGAATCTACAGCTGTCCTTTATGCAAACAGAGCTTCACTCCGAGACCTGCTTTAGCTAAGAATGTGGTGTTTGCTGAAATGGTGGAGAAACTGCAGAAGACGAGACTCCAGACGGCTGCTCCTGCTTCTGTTCACACTGGATCTGGAGATGTTGAGTGCGACGCCTGCACTGGAAATAAGCAGAAAGCTGTGAAGTCCTGTCAGGAGTGTAGAAACTCTTATTGTCCAGATCACCTCCAACAGCATGAGAATCTCTTCAGAGGTCGAGGACACAATCTGATGGACGCCACTGGACGACTGCAGGAGATGATCTGCCCTCAGCATAATAAAGTGATGGAAATTTACTGCCGCACCGACCAGCGCTGCATCTGTATGCTGTGTTTGGTGGATGGACACAAAAATCATGACACTGTGACGACTGCAGTGGCAAGAACAGAGAAACAGGTACAGTATGCTGCTTGCTGGAACTCATCAATGGCACTTTATTTTCCCTTCAATCTGAGAAAGTTCTGAACTGTGGGGGTTTATTCATATTTTTCTGCAGGGACATTTGGAGGAGAAACAGAGAAACTTACTAATAATAATCCAGAAGAGAGAGGAAGATCTTCAGCAGCTGAGAGAGGCTGTTGAGATTCATAAGGTGAGAAAAATAAACTGGATGGAGATCCTGTCATCATTTTTACTGTTGATAACCAAAGTGAATGAACTGAAAGTGATGATGTGTGTCCTGAACCAGCGCTCAGCACAGACGGCAGTGGAGGACAGTGAGAGGATCTTCACTGAACTCATCCGGGATATTGAGAAACGTCGCTCTGAGGTGAATCAGCTGATCAGAGATCAGGAAAGAGCTGCTGTGAGTCGAGCTGAAGAACAACTGGAGCGACTGAAGCTGGAGATCAATGATCTGAAGAGGAGAAACACTGAGCTGAAGCAGCTTTCAGAAACACAGGATCATCTTCATTTCCTCCAGGTATTTATGTTTGTGTAATATATAACAGATGAAGAATGAGTGACGCTAACAAGATTCTTTACTTAAAGAGTGTTTGTCTTTGTCTTTGTAGAGTTTCCCATCTGACACTCTCTCTGGATCTGCAGATTCAGGCTTCACTGTCAGTTCTCGTCTGTGTTTTGATGATATTGTGAAGTCAGTCTCTCAGTTCAGAGACAAACTTCAACAGTTTGCCTTAGATAAGATAGAAGAGATATCTAAAGCAGGTAAGTACTGACATATTTGTAGAGGAGTTAATTGAGAAATTGAGAAGATATTTGCAGTTTAATTTTCATTTTGTCTTGATGTGAGTTAAACTGCAGATGTGTTTGGTTTCCATAGTGAAAACAGTTCAGGTCATTCAGACACCTGAATATCAGACCAGTGAGGAGTTTCAACAACGTAAGTTACTAGGAGAACACAGACAATACAAAAAAAAAAACAAGTGAGTATTTTATTATGTTTAATTAAATTAAGTCTTATTCTATCTCTATCAGATTCTCATCCAGTGTTGGAGGGCTCTTCTGAGGGTCCAAGGAGGCCAATTCCTTTAAACCTTCTTGAGCCAAGGGAGTCCAAATACTTGTCCCCCACCAATGAAAACTCTTTAAGCTTTGGAACAACCACCCCTGAAAACTCATTTGGCTTTGGATCCGCCAGCACTAGAAAATCATCTGGCT